>MUZC01001923.1:34016-45139 GCA_002072015.1 Radix auricularia | reverse complement strand
ATTTTTTTTATTTTTCCTTCAATCCAGGACATCTTGCAATGTCGTTGCATCTGACAAAATTGCAATAGAAAAATCTAAAAATCAAATAGCTGACTTGCATAGTTTTGTCACAGCGCAAGGTCAAAATTCGCAAAAAGAATATAGAGCTAATATTGAGAAAATTACACAAAAATGACATGCCTAAAATTTTTTTTATTTTTTTCTTCAATCCAGGACATCTTGCATTGTCGTTGCATCTGACAAAAGTGCAATATAAAAATCTAAAAATCACATAGCTGACTTGCATAGTTTTGTCACTGCACAAGGTCAAATGTCGCACAAAAATATAGAGGTAATATAGAGAAAAATACCCAAAAATGACATGCCTAATTTTTTTTTATTTTTCCTTAAATCCAGTACATCTTGCAATGTCGTTGCATCTGACGGAATTGCAATTGAAAAATCTAAAAATCAAATAGCTGACTTGCATAGTTTTTTCACGGCGCAAGATCAAAAGTCGCACAAAAATATAGAGCCAGTATAGAGAAAATTACCCAAAAAATGAAATGCCAAAAAAATTTTTTCCTTCAATTCAGGACATCTTGCAATGTCGTTGCATCTGACATAAGTGCAATAGAAAAATCTAATAATCACATAGCAGACTTGCATAGTTTTGTCACGGCGCAAGGTCAAAAGTCGCACAAAAATATAGAGCTAAGATAGAGAAAATTACACAAAAATGACATGCCTAAATTATTTTTATATTTTTCCTTAAATCCAGGACATCTTGCAATGTCGTTGCATCTGAAGGAATTGCAATAGAAAAATCTAAAAATCAAATAGCTTACTTGCATAGTTTTGTCACGGCGCAAGGTCAAAAGTCGCAAAAAGAATATAGAGCTAATATTGAGAAAATTACACAAAAATGACATGCCTAAATTTTTTTAAAACTTTTCTTCAATCCATGACATCTTGCAATGTCGTTGCATATGACAGCAGTGCAAAATAAAAATCTAAAATTCACATAGCTGACTTGCATAGTTTTGTCACGGCGCAAGGTCAAAAGTCGCACAAAAATAAAGATCTTAGATAGAGAAAATTACCCGAAATGACATGCCTAAATTTTTTTTTATTTTTACCTCAATCCAGGACATCTTGCAATGTCGTTGCATCTGACAAAAGTGCAATATAAAAATCTAAAAATCACATAGCTGACTTGCATAGTTTTGTCACGGCGCAAGGTCAAAAGTCACACAATATATAGAGCTTATATAGAGAAAATTACCCAAAAATAACATGCCTAATTTTTTAAAATTTTTTCCCTTAAATCCATGACATCTTGCAATGTCGTTGCATCTGACAGAAGTGCAATATAACAATCTAAAAATCACATAGCTGACTTGCATAGTTTTGTCACGGCGCAAGGTGAAAAGTCGCACAAAAATATATAAATCTTAAAGAGAAAATTACCCAAAAAAACAAGCCTAAATTTTTATAAAAATGTTTCCTTCAATCCAGGACATCTTGCAATGTCGTGGCATCTGAAAGAACTGCAATTGAAAAATCTAAAAATCAAATAGCTGACTTGCATAGTTTTGTCACAGCGCCAGGTCAAAAGTCAAAAAAAAATATATAGCTAATATAGAGAAAATTACACAAAAATGACATGCCTAAATTTTTTTAAATTTTCCTTCAATCCAGGACATCTTGCATTGTCATTGCATATGACAGAAGTGCAATATAAAAATCTGAAAATCATATAGCTGACTTGCATAATTTTGTCACCGCGTAAGGTCAAAAGTCGCACAAAAATATAGAGCTTATATAGAGAAAATTACTCAAAAATGACATGCCTAAATTTTTTAAAATTTATCCTTAACTCCAGGACATCATGCAATGTTGTTGCATCTGACGGAATAGCAATTGAAAATCTAAAAATCAAATAGCTGACTTGCATAGTTTTGTCACGGCGCAAGGTCAAAAGTCGCACAAAAATATAGAGCTAGTGTAAAGAAAATTACCCAAAAATGACATGCCAAAAAATTTTTTTATTTTTCCTTCAATCCAGGACATCTTGCAATGTCGTTGCATCTGACAGAAGTAAAATAGAAAATTCTAAAAATCACATAGCTGACTTGCATAGTTTTGTCACGGCACAAGGTCAAAAGTCGCACAAAAATATAGAGCTTATATAGAGAAAATTACCCAAAAATGACATGTATAATTTTTTTTTTCCTTTAATCCAGGTTATCTTGCAATATCATTGCAGCTGACAGAAGAGCAATAGAAAAGTCTAAAAATCACATAGCTGACTTGCATAGTTTTGTCACCGCGCAAGGTCAAAAGTCGCAAAAAAATATAGAGCTTATATAGAGAAAATTACTCAAAAATGACATGCCTAAATTTTTTTTAATTTATCCTTAACTCCAGGACATCATACAATGTCGTTGCATCTGACGGAATAGCAATTGAAAAATCCAAAAATCAAATAGCTGACTTGCATAGTTTTGTCACGGCACAAGTTCAAAAGTCGCACAAAAATATAGAGCTTATATAGAGAAAATTACCCAAAAATGACATGCCTAAATTTTTTAATTTTTTCTTCAATCCAGGACATCTTGCAATGTCGTTGCATCTGACAAAATTGCAATAGAAAAATCTAAAAATCAAATAGCTGACTTGCATGCTTTTGTCACAGCGCAGGTCAAAAGTCGCACAAAAATATAGAGCTTATATAGAGAAAATTACACAAAAATGACATGCCTAATTTTTTTTTCCTTCAATCCAGGAAATCTTGCAATGTCGTGGCATCTGACAGAAGTGCAATAGAAAAATCTAAAAATCACATAGTTGACTTGCATAGTTTTGTCACGGCGCAAGGTCAATAGTCGCACAAAAATATAGAACCAGTATAGAGAAAATTACACAAAAAAATACATGCCTAAATTTTTTTTCCTTCAATCCAGGACATCTTGCAATGTCGTGGCATCTGACAGCAGTGCAATAGAAAAATCTAAAAATCACATAGTTGACTTGCATAGTTTTGTCACGGCGCAAGGTCAAAAGTCGCACAAAAATATTGAGCTTATATAGAGAAAATTACCCAAAAATGACATGCCTAACTTTTTTAAAATTTTTCCTTCAATCAAGGACATCTTGCAATGTCGTTGCATCTGACAGAAGTGCAATAGAAAAATCTAATAATCACATAGCTGACTTGTATAGTTTTGTCACGGCGAAAGGTCAAAAGTCGCACAAAAATATGGAGCTTATATAAAGAAAAGTACCCAAAAATGACATGCCTAAAAATTTTTATATTTTTTCTTTCAATCCAGGACATCTTGCAATATCTTTGCATCTAACAGAATTGCAATAGAAAAATCTAATAATCACATAGCTGACTTGCATAGTTTTGTCACGGCGCAAGGTCAAAAGTCGCACAAAAATATAAAGCTTATATAGAAAAAATTACCCAAAAATGACATGCCTAAAATTTTTTTATTTTTTTCTTCAAATCAGGATATCTTGCAATGTCGTGGCATCTGACAGCAGTGCAATAGAAAAATCTAAAAATCACATAGCTGACTTGCATAGTTTTGTCACCGCCAAAGGTCAAAGTCGCACAAAAATATAGAACTTTTATAGAGAAAATTACCCAAAAATGACATGCCTATTTTTTTTTTGAATTTTTCCTTCAATCCAGGACATCTTGCAAAGTCGTGGCATCTGACAGAATTGCAATAGAAAAATCTAATAATCACATAGCTGACTTGCATAGTTTTGTCACGGTGCAAGGTCAAAAGTCGCTCAAAAATATAGAGCTTATATAGAAAAAATTACCCAAAAATGACATGCCTAACCTTTTTTTTTTAATTTTTTCTTTCAATCCAGGATATCTTGCAATGTCGTTGCATCTGACAAAATTGCAATAGAAAAATCTAAAAATCACATAGCTGACTTGCATATTTTTGTCACCGCGCAGGTCAAAAGTCGCACAAAAATATAGAGCTTATAGAGAGAAAATTACCCAAAATGGACATGCCTAAATTTTTTCATATTTTTCCTTAAATCCAGGATATCTTGCAATGTCGTGGCATCTGACAGCAGTGCAATAGAAAAATCTAAAAATCACATAGTTGACTTGCATAGTTTTGTCACGGCGCAAGGTAAATAGTCGCACAAAAATATATAGCCAGTATATAGAAAATTACCCAAAAAACTTCATGCCTAATTTTTTTTTTCCTTCAACGCAGGACATCTTGCAATGTCCTTAAATCTGACAGAAGTGGAATAGAAAAATCTAATAATCACATAGCTGATTTTCATAGTTTTGTCACGGCGCAAGGTCAAAAGTCACACAAAAATATAGAGCTTATACAGAGAAAATTACATAAAAATGACATGCCTAAAATTTCTTTTATTTTTTCCGTCAATCCAGGATATTTTGCAGTGTCGTTGCATCTGACGAAATTGCAATAGAAAAATCTAAAAATCAAATAGCTGACTTGCATAGTTTTGTCACAGCGCAACTTCAAAAGAAGAAAAAAAATATAGAGCTAATATTGAGAAAATTACCCAAAAATGACATGCCTAAATTTTTAAAAAATTTTCTTCAATACAGGACATCTTGCAATATCGTTGCATATGACAAAAGTGCAATATAAAAATCTAAAAATCACATAGCTGACTTGCATATTTTTGTCACGGCGCAAGGTCATAGTCGCACAAAAATATAGAGCTTATAAAGAGAAAATTACCCAAAATTGACATGCCTAAAAAAAAAATTATTTTTCTTTCAATCCAGGACATCTTGCAATGTCGTTGCATCTGACAGAAGTGCAATAGAAAAATCTAAAAATCACATAGCTGACTTGAATAGTTTTGTCACGGCACAATGTAAAAAGTCGCACAAAAATATAGACCTTATATAGAGAAAATTACCCAAAAATGACATGCCTAAATTTTTTTTATATTTTTCCTTCAATCCAGGACATCTTGCAATGTCGTTGCATCTGACAAAATTGCAATAGAAAAATCTAAAAATCAAATACCTGACTTGCATAGTTTTGTCACGAAGCAAGGTCAAAAGTCGCACAAAAATATAGAGCCAGAAGTGAGAAAATTACCCAAAAATGACATGCCTAAAATTATTTTTATTTTTCCTTCAATCCAGGACCTCTTACAATGTCGTTACATGTGACAAAAGTCCATTAGAAAAATCTAATAATCACATATCTGACTTGCATAGTTTTGTCACGGCGCAAGGTCAAAAGTCGCACAAAAATATAGAGCTTATATAGAGAAAATTACCCAAAAATGACATGCCTAAATTTTTTTTTTTCCTTCGATGCAGGACATCATTCAATGTCGTTGCATCTGACGAAATTGCAATAGAAAAATCTAAAAATCAAATAGCTGACTTGCATAGTTTTGTCACAGCGCAATGTCAAAAGTCGCAAAAAGAATATAGAGCTAATATTGAGAAAATTACACAAAAATGACATGCCTAAATTTTTTTAAAAATTTTCTTCAATCCAGGACATCTTGCAATGTCGTTGCATATGACAGCAGTGCAAAATAAAAATCTAAAATTCACATAGCTGACTTGCATAGTTTTGTCACGGCGCAAGGTCAAAAGTCGCACAAAAATATATAGCTTATATAGAGAAAATTACCCAAAAATGACATGCATTATTTTTTTATTTTTTTTACTTCAATGTAGGACATCTTGCAATGTCGTTGCATCTGACAAAATTGCAATAGAAAAATCTAAAAATCAAATAGCTGACTTGCATAGTTTTGTCACAGCGCAAGGTCAAAATTCGCAAAAAGAATATAGAGCTAATATTGAGAAAATTACACAAAAATGACATGTCTGAATTTTTAAAAAAAAATTCTTCAATCCAGGACATCTTGCAATGTCGTTGCATATGACAGCAGTGCAAAATAAAAATCTAAAATTAACATAGCTGACTTGCATAGTTTTGTCACGGCGCAAGGTCAAAAGTCGCACAAAAATATAGAGCTTATATAGAGAAAATTACCCGAAATGACATGCCTACAAATTTTTTATTTTTTTCTTCAAATCAGGATATCTTGCAATGTCGTGGCATCTGACAGCAGTGCAATAGAAAAATCTAAAAATCACAGAGCTGACTTGCATAGTTTTGTCACCGCCAAAGGTCAAAAGTCGCACAAAAATATAGAACTTTTGTAGAGAAAATTACCCAAAAATGACATGCCTAATTTTTTTTTTTAATTTTTCCTTCAATCCAGGACATCTTGCAAAGTCGTGGCATCTGACAGAAGTGCAATAGAAAAATCTAATAATCACATAGCTGACTTGCATAGTTTTGTCACGGCGCAAGGTCAAAAGTCGCTCAAAAATATAGAGCTTATATAGAGAAAATTACCCAAAAATGACATGCCTAACATTTTTTTTTCCCTTCAATCCAGGATATCTTGCAATGTCGTGGAATCTGACAGCAGTGCAATAGAAAAATCTAAAAATCACATAGCTGACATGCATATTTTTGTCACCGCGCAGGTCAAAAGTCGCACAAAAATATAGAGCTTATATAGAGAAAATTACCCAAAATGGACATGCCTAAATTTTTTCATATTTTTCCTTAAATCCAGGATATCTTGCAATGTCGTGGCATCTGACAGCAGTGCAATAGAAAAATCTAAAAATCACATAGTTGACTTGCATAGTTTCGTCACGGCGCAAGGTAAATAGTAGCACAAAAATATATAGCCAGTATATAGAAAATTACCCAAAAAACTTCATGCCTAATTTTTTTTTTCCTTCAATCCAGGACATCTTGCAATGTCCTTAAATCTGACAGAAGTGGAATAGAAAAATCTAATAATCACATAGCTGATTTGCATAGTTTTGTCACGGCGCAAGGTCAAAAGTAGCACAAAAATATAGAGCTTATATAGAGAAAATTACATAAAAATGACATGCCTAAAATTTCTTTTATTTTTTCCTTCAATCCAGGATATCTTGCAGTGTCGTTGCATCTGACGAAATTGCAATAGAAAAATCTAAAAATCAAATAGCTGACTTGCATAGTTTTGTCACAGCGCAACTTCAAAAGTCGCAAAAAAAATATAGAGCTAATATTGACAAAATTACCCAAAAATGACATGCCTAAATTTTTTAAAATTTTTCTTCAATACAGGACATCTTGCAATATCGTTGCATATGACAGAAGTGCAATATAAAAATCTAAAAATCACATAGCTGACTTGCATAGTTTTGTCACCGCGCAAGGTCAAAAGTCGCACAAAAATATAGAGCTATTATAGAGAAAATTACCCAAAAATGACGTGCCTAAAAATGTTTTTATTTTTCCTCCAATCCAGGACATCTTGCAATGTCGTTGCATCTGACAGAAGTGCAATAAAAAAATCTAAAATTCACATAGCTGACTTGCATATTTTTGTCACGGCGCAAGGTCATAGTCGCACAAAAATATAGAGCTTATAAAGAGAAAATTACCAAAATTGACATGCCTTAAAAAAAATTATTTTTCTTTCAATCCAGGACATCTTGCAATGTCGTTGCATCTGAAAGAAGTGCAATAGAAAAATCTAAAAATCACATAGCTGACTTGCATAGTTTTGTCACGGCACAAGGTCAAAAGTCGCACAATTATAGACCTTATATAGAGAAAATTACTCAAAAATGACATGCCTAAATTTTTTTTATATTTTTCCTTCAATCCAGGAAATCTTGCAATGTCGTTGCATCTGACGAAATTGCAATCGAAAAATCTAAAAATCAAATAGCTGACTTGCATAGTTTTGTCACGAAGCAAAGGTCAAAAGTCGCACAAAAATATAGAGCCAGAAGTGAAAAATTACCCAAAAATGACATGCCTAAAATTATTTTTATTTTTCCTTCAATCCAGGACATCTTACAATGTCGTTACATGTGACAAAAGTCCATTAGAAAAATCTAATAATCACATATCTGACTTGCATAGTTTTGTCACGGCGCAAGGTCAAAAGTCGCACAAAAATATAGAGCTTATATAGAGAAAATTACCCAAAAATGATATGCTGAAATTTTTTTTTTCCTTCGATGCTGGACATCATGCAATGTCGTTGCATATGACAGAAGTGCAATATAAAAATCTGAAAATCATATAGCTGACTTGCANGACTTAGCTGTTTTTAAAGCATGCAAATTGTCAGGTGTAGGCTTTTCCTTGTAAGCCATAAGAGCTTTCCTTTTTGCTTCAGTGACGGGTTTCATCTCGTCCCAATGTTCATCAAACCAGTCCGTGTTTTTGTGAGATTTTTTGCCAAAGGCTTGTATTGCGGATGTATAGATTGTGTCTCTCAGTTGCGTCCATTTGGAGTCAATGGTGACGCATGGGGACATCTTTGAGAGACTTTCCTTCACCTTGTCTTTGAACAGCTGCGCTATCGCAGGGTCTTTCATGCAGGAGGTATTGATGCGTGGACTTCCCTTTTTCTTTGTGTGGTACGAGTTTTTCCTCATTATTCGTACTTTGCTGGCGACAAGGGAATGATCCGTGTCACAGTCGGCACTGTGATAGCTGCGAGTGAGTAGGACGCTAGCTAGTTGTGCACGCCTGGTGATAATGAGGTCCAGCTGGTGCCATTGGTGGGATCGAGGGTGTCTCCAAGATACTTGATGTATATCCTTGCACTTGAAGAAAGTGTTGGTCACACACAAGCCTCGTGAGCAGCACAATTCCAGAAGCCTTTGTCCATTTTCATTTAACTTTCCTCTTCCAAATAGTCCAAGGCAGGTGGGCCAGGCTTCGTGGTCGCTCCCCACTCTAGCATTGAAATCTCCTAGGAGATAGATTGCCTCGTCTTTGTGGATGCCGGCTATTGCCTGGTCTAACGCTCCATAGAACTGGTCCTTCTCTTCCGGAGTTGAATAGAGTGTTGGGGCATACACACTAAGAATGTTTGCTGGGCCCGCAGTTGTTCTGAGTCTTAGAGTGAGGATCCTCTCCGTGCCTGATGACGGTGGTTCAATGGATGGTAGAAGAGTGTTTTTAAAAGCGAAACCCACACCATGCTGTCTAGGTTCGTCTTTTGGTCTGCCTTGCCAGAAGAAGGTGTAATTGGCCTCTTTGAGTGAACCGTTGTCTGGGAGCCTGGTCTCCTGAAGGCATGCTATGTCAATCTTTAGCCTTTTAAGTTCTCTATCGATTATTCCTGTCTTCCGTGTGTCGTTTATGGACTGCAGATCATCAGTGATGCCGGGACACATAGTCCTCACGTTCAAGCTACCCAAAAATGACATGCCTAAAATTTTTTTTATTTTCCCTTCAATCCAGGACATCTTGCAATGTCTTTGCATCTGACAGCAGTGCAATAGAAAAAATCTATAAATCACATAGCTAACGTGCATAGTTTTGTCACGGTGCAAGGTCAAAAGTCGGACAAAAATATAGAGCTTATATTGAGAAAATTACCCAAAAATGACATGCCTAAATTTTCATATATTTTTCCTTAAATCCAGGACAACTTGCAATGTCGTTGCATCTGACAAAATTTGCAATAGAAAAATCTAAAAATCAAATAGCTGACTTGCATAGTTTTGTCACGGCGCAAGGTCAAAAATCGCACAAAAATTTAGAGCCAGTATAGAGAAAATTACCCAAAAGTGACATGCCTAAAAACTTTTTTATTTTTCATTCAATCCAGGAAATCTTGCAATGTCGTTTTGTCTGACAAAATTGCATTAGAAAAATCTAATAATCACATACCTGACTTGCATAGTTTTGTCACGGCGCAAGGTCAAAAGTCGCACAAAAATATAGAGCTTATATAGTGAAAATTACCCAAAAATGACATGCCTAAAATTTATTTTATTTTTTTCTTCAATCCAGGATATCCTGCAATGTCGTTGCATCTGACAGCAGTGCAATAGAAAAATCTAAAAATCACATAGCTGACTTGCATAGTTTTGTCAGCGTGCAAGGAAAAATGTCGCACAAAAATATAGTGGTTATATAGAGAAAATAACCCCAAAATGACATGCCTAAATGTTTTAAATATTTTTCCTTAAATCCAGGACATCTTGCAATGTCGTTGCATCTGACGGAATTGGAATTGAAAAATCTAAAAATCAAACAGCTGACTTGCATAGTTTTGTCACGGCGCAAGGTCAAATGTCGCACAAAAATATAGAGCTTATATAGAGAAAATTACCCAAAAATGACATGCCTAAATTTTTTTATATTTTTCCTTCAAACCAGGACATCTTGCAATGTCGTTGCATCTGACAGAAGTGCAATAGAAAAATCTAAAAATCACATAGCTGACTTGCATAGTTTTGTCACGGCACAAGTTCAAATGTCGAACAAAAATATAGAGCTTATATAGAGAAAATTACAAAAAAATTTCATGCCTAAATTTTTTTTTATTTTTCCTTTAATGCAGGACATCTTGCAATGTCGTTGCATCTGACAGAAGTGCAATAGAAAAATCTAAAAATCACATAGCTGACTTGCATAGTTTTGTCACGGCGCAAGGTCAAAAGTCGCACAAAAATATAGAGCTTATATAGAGAAAATTACCAAAGAATGACATGCCTAATTTTTTTAATAATTTTTCTTAAATCAAGGACATCTTGCAATGTCGTTGCATCTGACGGAATTGCAATAGAAAAATCTAAAAAGAAAATAGTTGACTTGCATAGTTTTGTCACGGCGTAAGATCAAAGTTGCACAAAAATATAGAGCTAGTATAGAGAAAATTACCCAAAAATGACATGCCTAAAATTTTTTTATTTTTCCTTCAATCCAGGACATTTTGCAATGTCGTTGCATCTGACAGCAGTGCAATAGAAAAATCTAAAAATCACATAGCTGACTTGCATAGTTTTGTCACGGTGCAAGGTCAAAAGTCGGACAAAAATATAGAGCTTATATAGAGAAAATTACCCAAAAAAGACATGCCTAAATTTTCATATATTTTTCCTTAAATCCTAGGACAACTTGCAATGTCGTTGCATCTGACAAAATTGCAATAGAAAAATCTAAAAATCAAATAGCTGACTTGCATAGTTTTGTCACCGCGCAAGGTCAAAAATCGCACAAAAATTAGAGCCAGTATAGAGAAAATTACCCAAAAATGACATGCCTAAA
>MUZC01001922.1:0-13672 GCA_002072015.1 Radix auricularia | reverse complement strand
CTGATGTTAGTGCTACTACTGCCTGATGTTAGTGCTACTACTGTCTGATGTTAGTGCTATTACTGTCTGATGTTAGTGCTATTACTGCCTGATGTTAGTGCTACTACTGCCTGATGTTAGTGCTATTACTGCCTGATGTTAGTGCTATTACTGCCTGATGTTAGTGCCATTACTGACAAGTTCCATATAAAGTACATGTACTGTATTTATCAGAACTCTGAATAGATAACTGTAGTGTAAATAAAAGAATAAAGTGCTCTGTCACTTTTCTTTACTTGTTGCAATTAATATTTCAACATATGAACCCAAACATTTTTCAGTAATGAAATGATAGCTGACTGTCCCATGGAGCACTATGCTTCGGGTTTCAGATTAAGGACTGATTTCAGGAACTAATTAAGTCCCTTAGCAAGATCATCTGTACAAAATGGTGAAACTGAAGGTTGAAAGAAAAAACAATGAAACAATAAAAGCTAATTTACTGAAGAGGTTATTTCTGTGCGTTCATTATGGAGGCAATTATAATATTCCTGACAATTGTAAAAATTAATAGTAAACATTGTTGACTTACAATAAAATTGCCAAAGACCAATGCTGGTAAAAAGACAACCATACAAAGTTCACTCGATGCCTTCATGCAGTCATAGAGTGGTTCGATCCATTCACCGCACAAAACTCGAAATATCATCAACATGGCGTGGTAGAAATCTTTAAAGTGCCATCTTTTGAAGACAAGAACAAAATTAGAGTGAAAAAATTCGACAATGATAAAATGATGATTCAAAATGGAAAAAGAAAACTTTAATACAGGGTTAACAAATTTATTCCTTTAAAGCTTAAGTGAAAAGTATGCAGTTTGAGTAAGTCAAGTCTGCAGGATGAGTAAGTACCTTGGCACACCATCTGCCCCAAAGTTTTCAGCGGTGTACTGGCTACGAAACAGCTGAAGTCCAATGACAGCAAAGATATAAATGACGATACACAAGATGAGGCAAAGGTTCCCCAAAGCTCCGAGGGTGCTGACGATGATGGTCAGGAGCAGTCTCATAGTTGGCCAGGACTGAGCAAGTTTGAAAACTCTCAGCTGCCAGGAAGAAATAGTGGAACATCTAAACACTTGGATTCCGTCAATTCTTATCTAAGGTCAAAAAAAATTTATCTAAAATTATTAGATATTGTTAACTCACTCTTTATACCTCATATAATTAGAATGACTAAAAACTTGAATTAAATAAATGACCCTTGCCCCACTTTGTAATCATGTAATCTCAGGCAATAGTTAGTTGCTCTCATCTCATAGAACTATTGGTATGACCTTGTGTGATAGCTTACTTTTGTAACAACCTGTAATAGTATACTGCAGTGGCAATTGTGATAGCTAATGCACCATTGTTTGTTAAACTTTGCTGATATAGTATTGTATAGTGATACCTTACTCCTTATGATTAGAGTGATAGCTTGTTGTAGTATTGTATAGTGATACCTTATCCTTTGATTAGAGTGATAGCTTGTTGTAGTATTGTATAGTGATACCTTACTCCTTATGATTAGTGTTATGATAACTTGTTGTAGTATTGTATAGTGATACCTTACTCCTTATGATTACAGTGATAGCTTGTTGTAGTATTGTATAGTGATAACTTACTTCTCAAAATTCACAGTTGAAGGCAATGATTATTCTATTTAGATACTGTTTGCTTGTGTTGAAGACCAACTCACCAGCCGAATTGTCCTTAAAACATTCAGTCCACCTACTTGTTCTAAGCCCATTCCAATAAACTGGCCAACTCACCAGCCGAATTGTCCTTAAAACATTTAGTCCACCTACTTGTTCTAAGCCCAAATCCAATAAACTGACCAACTCACCAGCCGAATTGTCCTTAAAACATTCAGTCCACCTACTTGTTCTAAGCCCAAATCCAATAAACTGACCAACTCACCAGCCGAATTGTCCTTAAAACATTCAGTCCATCTACTTGTTCTAAGCCCATTCCAATAAACTGGCCAACTCACCAGCCGAATTGTCCTTAAAACATTCAGTCCACCTACTTGTTCTAAGCCCAAATCCAATAAACTGGCCAACTCACCAGTCGAATTGTCCTTAAAACATTGAGTCCATCTACTTGTTCTAAGCCCATTCCAATAAACTGGCCAACTCACCAGCCGAAATGTTCGTAAAACATTGAGTCCATCTACTTGTTCTAAGCCCAAGTCCAATAAACTGGCCAAAGCTATGACAAGATCAAAGATGTTCCAGCCAACCATGAAGTAGTACTTGCCAAGGCCAATGATCTTACAGAATGCTTCCAATATGAACACACATGTGAAAATCTGAAAAAAAAAAGTTAAGACAAATAATAACTAAAAGAATTTCCAAGGTTATATTTCTAACCAATATCTTAGTATAGTAGTTATACAGTCAGCTACAACAAAACAATAACTAAACTAATGTCAAACAAATTACTTTGTATAGTAGTTATACAGTCAGCTATGACCAAACAAAACTAGAATAATGTCCACGGCTATATATATCAAACAAATTACTTAGTATAGTGGGGGCCGCGGTGGTCGAGTGGCAAGTGCGCTCGACTGGCGTTCCAATGGTCACAAGTTCAAATCCATGGGAAGCCAAGGACTTGTTCCCGGGGCCTAGGGGTCCCGGGGCCTAGGGCGTCCCTGAGCTCCACCCAGCTCCAAATGGGCAAAAAGCGGCGGGGTAATGCGTGGAACCCTTAGCCGTGGCATGTAAACGCTGAATCACTTGCCAAAAAAACAACTGCTGCCTTTCAGATGGTCTTGGCTGACCAAAGGCTATGGAAGCAAATCCAGAAAATACAGCAGACTGAAGTTGGCGCAAAACTCGTGGCACGCAAAACTCAATATTCAATATTGAGAACGAAGAAGAAGCCTTAGTATAGTAGCTATACAGGCAGCTACAAGCAAACAAGAGCATACAGCTTAAGCTGCTACCTATTCTTTAAGTGCCAAGTTGTGTTGGTACTAGTTGGGAAACTCTGCAAACAGTCGTAGTTGACAATTGATAATTTTGGCTCACAGAACTCAATAAGAGGCTAGAGTTTGAAATAATTTTGAAGATGATTTTTGATAGCAAGCGACATAGCTACGATGGGAAAGTTTGTCATTTGTGGAAGTGTATGTTAAATAATGTTCTTGTATTGTATCTTGTCCCATGCCCACATTCATATAACAGTGTATCACATTTGTGATATGTATAACATATCTGTAGTCTGTTGCAGCCATGGCTCAGTTATATTCTCTGTAGACTTTTAAAGCCATAAACTATGGGCACTGGGAATGATGATATAAACAATGGGTACTGGGAATGATGATATAAACAATGGGCACTAGGAATGCTGATATAAACAATGGGCACTAGGAATGATGATATAAACAATGGGTACTGGGAATGATGATATAAACAATGGGCACTGGGAATGATGATATAAACAATGGGCACTGAGAATGATGATATAAACAATGGGCTCTGGGAATGATGATATAAACAATGGGCACTGGGAATGATGATATAAACAATGGGCACTGGCAATAATGATATAAACAATGGGCACAGGGAATGATGATATAAACTATGGGCACTGAGAATGATGATATAAACAATGGGCAGTGGGAATGATATAAACAATGGGCACTGGCAATGATGATATAAACAATGGGCACTAGGAATAATGATATAAACAATGGGCACTGGGAATGATGATATAAACAATGGGCACTGGGAATAATGATATAAACAATGGGCACTGGGATGATGATATGAACAATGGGCACTGAGAATGATGATATAAACAATGGGCACTGGGAATAATGATATAAACAATGGGCACTGGGATGATGATATAAACAATGGGCACTGAGAATGATGATATAAACAATGGGCACTGGGAATGATGATATAAACAATGGGCACTAGGAATGCTGATATAAACAATGGGCACTAGGAATGATGATATAAACAATGGGCACTGGGAATGATGATATGGTCGAGTGGTGGCGCTCTCGACTGTCGTACCGATGGTCACGAGTTCGAATCCATGTGAAGGAGAGGATTTGTTCCCGGGCCTAAGGAGTCCCCGAGTCACCCAGCTCTGAATGGGTACCTAACTAGACAATAGTTAGGCGGCTGGGGTAATGCGTGGAACCCCTATAGCCGTGGCCTGTGACCGCTGCATCACTTGCCAACAGATCATCTCTCATGGTCTGTGGACGCAATTATCTTCTGCATAGAAGGAGCGTCTGTATATCTAAGATAAGATAAACAATGGGCACTAGGAATGATGATATAAACAATGGGCACTGGGAATGATGATATAAACAATGGGCACTGGGAATGATGATATGAACTTACAATGTTTGAAACTGTCAAAGTTGTTGTCAGAGTAGCCGACTGGTTGTGATGCTCCAGAGATAAAAAAAGCGTATTGATAAAAATGCAGAACGTGATGATCAAGTCAAAGAGGGGATCAGAAACAAATACGTAGAAATGATTCTGCATTTTTAGGAAAGGTACGTAGAGGCACATCCAGCGTTCACAGCAGTCACAGTTTCGGTCTATAACTTGGCCCTCAAGGGCACCAATATCTGGGTCGATTAACTCATCAGCTTTAAGCAACAAAAACACAACACAATTTTAAGCATATATTTCAATTAACTTATCAGCTATCAGCAGTAAAAACACAACACAATTTTGAGCATATATTTCAATTAACTCATCAGCTATCAGCAGTAAAAACACAACACAATTTTGAGCATATACTTCAATTAACTTATCAGCTTTAAGCAACAAAAACACAACACAATTTTGAGCATATACTTCAATTAACTCATCAGCTTTAAGCAACAAAAACACAACATAATTTTAAGCATATACTTCAATTAACTCATCAGCTTTAAGCAACAAAAACACAACACAATTTTGAGCATATACTTCAATTAACTCATCAGCTTTAAGCAACAAAAACACAACACAATTTTGAGCATATATTTCAATTAACTTATCAGCTATCAGCAGTAAAAACACAACACAATTTTGAGCATATATTTCAATTAACTTATCAGCTATCAGCAGTAAAAACACAACACAATTTTGAGCATATACTTCAATTAACTCATCAGCTTTAAGCAACAAAAACACAACACAATTTTAAGCATATACTTCAATTAACTTCAATCTCAGGGGCTGAACTTATTTCATAATGTTTTAAGGTCATTATAATAAGTCAATTATTTTTTTTAAAATTCAAATGAGAAGTAATTAAGCACAATTAAAATTATTTTTTAAAAAAAACAACACAATATAATTATGACAATACCTTTTATGATCGTGATTGTAGACTCTGCATTTATTGGTGAACCTTTAATGGCTGAAACGTCCTGAAGTAACAATACAAGATTTTACCAGTTAAAAACTCATTTATTAAATATTTTAAGCTTAAACCAATGTTATAAAATATTTTTATTCGTTTAATCTAGGGCTCAGAAATTAATGATTAATCAAGAAATTAATAGTTAAAATTCTATCGATTAAAATAATTTTAATCGATAAAATAGCGATTCAAATTTAAGAAAATGTTTTTTTTTAATTTCGATTTATTAATAAATAATTAATCATAGTTGGGGGTTTTTACTACAAACTTTTCCATTAAAAAAAAAGATTTTAAAAGTGTAAGCTTTAAAAGAAGCTGTTTTATAAGGAAATAGTATATACTTAATTAACAATAACAAAATTTAAATTCATTGACATTGTATTGAACTACTTATATTTAAATATATCTCCTAACAATATCTTTTTTCTTATTAAATATTTCAGTTATGGCCATTTTTAGCGCATTTTCGAGAAGTCGAATGCGCTATTGCACCCGTTTTGTCCGTCCGTCCGTCATCACCCTTGATCTCAGCATCCATAAGTCCTAGACCCATGAGGTATATATGTTTTTTGTATGTCCTGACCTGCCATTTGTGCATCAACACTCAGTTACTCGATCCGTTAAAAAACCACGTTAAAACTACAAAAAAATATTTCGAATCGAGAGGTAACACTAGTGCAGGGAACGGCCGCCATTGCCGGAAGTCGAATACATAGTTTTTCAAGCATTGAAGAGTGGTGCGAAAGCGTGCAAAAGAATTAGTTTTTTTTTTTAGTTGACGTCATTAGAATATGTGTAAAAGTTTAGAGAGTTTTACGTCATTATTTGTGGTGACTTGTAGTTAGATTAAAGAGAAAATAAAACTTTTTAAAATGTAAAGAAATGACTTTTAAATAAAAAAAATGTCAGGTATATTCATTACACAAGAACATTCATAAAAATATGTCTAAAATCTAAACACAATTACTGATAACTACATAATGCTGATATCTAACATAAGTACTGATACATAATACGAAAATGCGCTAACACGTCCTGAGTTCCAATAGGGACCAGGCTTAACATGATTTTTTAAAATGTCCTAAAAGGGCACAAAATGTGAAGGAAAACAACATACTTAAAAAAGTTATTATTTGAACCATTTGGGATAAATAGATGATCTTTATGTTTTTGTTAATCATCAAACAATTTCTATACTGCTGTTTACTTTTATATTTTAAAAATTAATTTGAAATTTTACCCAAGTGCCTAAACTTAAATGCATTATTTTTATTGACAACTTTGTTTTAAACATTTATACTGATTTTTAAATTATTTTTTATAGTTTAATATTAAGTTAATCTAAAACTTGTAATATGTTAATTACAAATCCTGATTCTTATTTTAAAATATTTTTTTTTAAAAATAATAATTGTAATTGTAATAAGTTTTCAAATATATTTTTTGTATAACTCATTTGACATTTATGTAACAAGCCTTGAAATATAACTTGAGAAATGAGACTAAAAAATATTTTCCATTGTTAATAGGCAGTTTTTCCTATTGTATGCATAACTTTGATTTCACTTTTGTGTGTTGATTTTAAAAAAGCAAAATTTAATTAAGAATATTGTTATATTTTTTAAATGTCTTTAAGACTCAATAAAACAAGAAATGTCAATTGCCTGTTTTTGTTAATTCCCCTGAAATTTTAATTTTTATGAAGTCATGCATCTCTATTATTAGCTTTAATCAAAATTATCGATTAGTTAATTGTTAATTTTTCAAAAGTTAACGATTAAATTAATTGATAACAGCCCTAGTTTGAAGCAATGTTATAAAATATTTTTATTACTCTTAACTAATATATAATATTTTATTAAATTTTAATCAATGTTTTATAATTTTAAAATAGTTTTAATCAATGTCAAATGTTAATTTACTAATTATTACAGACCTTGTCTGTGTTTAAATAGTTTTAACCAATGTTATATATTCTATTAGTTTCAGCTAAAGTTATAGATTACGTTAGTTTTAATTTAATCAATGTTTTATGATAACTCATCAGTTTTAACCCAAATTTTGAATAACATTAGTCAAATAATACAAAATTAAAAAAGATTTCAATGATTTTATAATATACTAGTAGATCCATCGTGCGCTGCAACGATCTTAGTAAAAATTAATAAATTTAAAGAAAACAATGAGTGGTATGTTTTTTTAAAAAATTAACCCAGAAACCTTCGCGAAAGTGTGCAAAAAACCAAACCCAAAGACTCCAAGTTCATAGTAAAGGAATAAATAAATTAATAATTAAAAAGCTTACAAAAGAAGAAACGATATTAAAGGCCCAGCCCCATAATGAGTGATAATTTAATTTTTTTTTATTGCCATTGTACTCAGGCTATATTGCTCAATATCATGTAAAATTGAATTGGGAATACAATTATTAACATTCAGTAAAAAATTAAAAAAAGACATTTGGGGCCCCCAGCTTCAAGGGAATGGATTTAAGGAGTTCAATGCCCTATAGTAATTTAAAATAAGCTATTAAGTTTTTTTATATACTAAGTTTGGTGAAAATTGAGTTATTTTCTCATTATCAAACCTTTAAACTAATTTTTATATAGCTAACAGAGGGGGAACAATTACATTAAGGGGTCCCTGGGTCCATTCGGTGCAAGATATCAATGACAAAAACCTGTGCATTTCAACTCAGTTTCATCATGGTTATATTTCTCAAGATAGTTAACAAGTGAATGGGAAAAATATCTTTAACATGAAAAAAGACATTTAGGCCTCCAGCCCTGAAGAAATTGACATTAGCAGTTCAGTGCCCTTTAGTATATTAATATGGGCTACCAAGTTTTTATATACAAAGTTTGGTTAAAATCCATACATTTATTCAATAGCTAACGCATAAACCAATTTTTATATAGCTCATATAAGCAAAAAACTACATGAAGGACCTGAGGGCCCATTCAGTGCAAGATATAAATATCAAAACACCTGTTCATTTAATATGGATAGTAACGGATACTTTTATCATTATTTAGCAAGAACATTAATAACCGAATGGTGAATAAAACTTGAACGTTTGGGAAAAAAGACATTTTTGACCCCCAGGAGTTCAATGCCCAACTGTTTTTTAATATTGGCCATCAAGTTTTTACATTTAAAGTTTGATTAATAAGATTCATCAATTTATCTAGTAGCTTTAGCTTAAACTAATTTTTTATAGCTCATGTAAGCAAAAAACAACATTATGGGCTCCCGGCGCCCCATGAGTGCTAAATTTAGTAAAAAGAGTTGCCAGTTACCATCCCGGCAGCTTACTCAACAGTCTCCAAAAATTACATGACTATCGGGTGCATGGTTTAGTCAGCTATAATGGACATGCACACCCCCAGACATACTTTCATTTTTATATATACAAAGATAATGAGATTTCCATGTTCGGTTACATCTTATTTCTTCATTTTCAGCTTCCAGAATAAAGAGTACCAAAGCCCCTGATAAATTTCATTTTTGTCTGGCTGAGGCAATGTTCATACAGGAGCCCTACAATACACATTTTCAGCTTCCAGAATAAAGAGTACAAAAGCCCCTGATAAATTTTATTTTTGTTGCTGAGGCAATGTTCATTAGGGTTATTGTCAAATAAAAAATAGTACGGGAGCCCTACAATACACACATCAGCCATTGTTGGGTCAGATTGCATGGGATTCTATGGCATAATGGAGTAACCCAACCAATCATGTGACAAACAATATTATGCCGGACTAACTTGTATTTTTAGAGTAAAAATAACCAACACCAGACCAATGTCTATCATTTTTAGTCATGATGAGAAAGTTAACCTAAATTTTCACGCAAAAAAATATAAATTTTTATTTAAAATTGTTAACAGGTTAATGTTGAATTTAAATGTTAAATTAAAGGTTTTAGTCATCTCTGAATGACGTAATACTCATTGTTATAATATTTGTATTTTGTTAAACTTAAAGCAAGTTCAAAATAGTGTAATATTTCACAAATCTAATGACCTTTTTAATGAAATTCTGAACAGGGGTAAAGCCTGACGTTGTTGTTTTTTCATTGGTTGGGTCAACAGCTGAAGTTTTGCTTTCAGAAACCTTGAGTTCATCCAGGAAATTGCTATTGCTTCTGTCTGTGGTATCGGAGTACGTGGGGTTGCTGTCAGAGTCAGACTTCCGTCTCTTGTCTTTGTTTTTAGACCCAGAGCCTTTCTGATGCCTTACTCCGTGGTCATACACAGCATTATGTTTGTTCCTTGCGTTTTCTTTCTTTTCTCTTTCTTTTTCCTGCAACCCTCAAAAAATAAAATGAAATTAAGCTCTGAACATTTAGCTATAGATTTAATGAGAATTTATTCCTCATATTTCACATATTCAACCTTTAATTACAATTTAATCCTCATATTTCACATATTCAACCTTTAATTACAATTTATTCCTCATATTTCACATATTCAACCTTTAATTACAATTTATTCCTCATATTTCACATATACAACCTTTAATTACAATTTATTCCTCATATTTCACATATACAACCTTTAATTACAATTTAATCCTCATATTTCACATATACAGCCTTTAATTACAATTTATTCCTCATATTTCACATATACAACCTAATTTAAGTGAATATACATAAAACATCCCATTTTGTGAAATGTTTCATTCTTACAGCTCATGAAATGTTTCATTCTTACAGCCCATGAAATGTTTCATTCTTACAGCCCATGAAATGTTTCATTCTTACAAATTAAATGGTTAAATGTTGTAGCAGACCTCACCACTAACAGTTGTAGAGAACTCTGGTAATTTCTGTCACTTAAATGGTTTGAATATATAATTACATATGCTGAGGTGATAGAATGGATACATACATAGAAAAGAAAGATAAATTTTAAAACACACAACAGGTAGGTAAATGTGAATGAGAACATAACAAAAGGAAGGTAATAGCATGAGGCCATCTAATGATCCATCAAAATGTGGGCTTGGATTGGGTTGCCTGATCAAACCAGGTAAAAAAACACTCTATCAACATTTAAAACTCTAATAAAAATGCAAGACTAGAAATAAACCATGGATAAGCATAGGGATCAATAATCTTTTTTACAAAAGGAGCATCTGTGATAGATGAGATAATAATATTGAAAATGAAACACCTTCAATTCTAATACATGAAAGAAAAAAAAAAGAACATAAGGTATATATGATAACATTTAAGTAGTAATGAATACTAATGAATGATTTTTACATTAATAACAACATAAGGTATATGTAATAACATTTAATTAGTATACTCCAATAATCAGATTGTATGTATGACAAGGGATAATCTTTACCTTTCCAGCGCTGACCGCCTCCTCCTCGTATGACATGGACACCACAGCCAACATGAGATTGATCAGATAAAAGGATCCAAAAAATATGACAATGATAAAAAAGATGACGTTCCAAGGTCCAGTAGCTCTGATAGCCTAGAGACCAGAGAAACAATATGAGATCTTAGAATGAGATGAGAAAAACAATATAAGATATTACAATAAGATGAGAGAAACAATATAAGATATTTTAAAGATGATGGTGAGTTAGTGAGATATTTTAAAGATGATGGTGAGTTAGTGAGATATTTTAAAGATGATGGTGAGTTAGTGAGATATTTACGTTTATGTTATACTCACTATAATGAGATTTGTTAACCATAATTTCCAATAATCAAAATGTCACAGCACTAATAGCATACGTGGATGCCAGCTCTGAGCATATGCACACCATGTGTGCATGTCCTTCACACAGCTCTTACCTGACTAAACGGTCCACAGTTAGCATGTGCACACCTGTCCCTTACACAGCTCTAACCTAACTAAACGGTGCACAGTTAGCTTGTGCACACCTGTCCTTTACACAGCTCTAACCTGACTAAACGGTGCACAGTTAGCTTGTGCACAGCTGTCCTTTACACAGCTCTAGCCTGACTAAATGGTGCACAGTATCATGTGCACATTATGTGTACATATCATGGAGTCCATGTCCTTCACACTGCTCTAACCCTGACTAAACGGTGCACAATTGGCATGTGCACACAATGTAAATAATTGTGTAGCAATCCTCAGGAAGTGGGTTATTTTAATTCAAGTGATTCCTAGCAGACAAACTAAGATACTCATACACACACATGCCTGTACGTCGTTCCTAGCAGACAAACTAAGATACTCATACACAAACATGCCTGTACGTGGTTCCTAGCAGACAAACTAACATACTCATACACACACATGCCTGTACGTGATTCCTGGCAGACAAACTAAGATACTCATACACACACATGCCTGTACATACACAGACGTCAATAAAGGAGTGGTCAAACTAAGACTTATCAAGCATAAATTATTCACCTTGTTATAAATGTCTTCCCAGAAGTCTAATGTGATCAGTTGGAAACAGCTTAGAAGTGCCCAGCCAAAATGGTCAAAACTCAGGTAACCAAATCGAGGATTGTCTCCTATGTCAGGTAAGCACAGGTAGAAATCAGGGCACATGCTGTGATGACAATAAGATCTGATAGAAATTTTGTGGTAATGTTTGACTCAGTGTATGATTGATATTTGTGTATGACTGTAACAATGACTGATGTGCAGGGTTGTAACAATGACTGATGTGCAGGGTTGTAGCAATGACTGATGTGTAGGGTTGTAACAATGACTGATGTGTATGACTGTAACAATGACTGATGTGCAGGGTTGTAACAATGACTGATGTGCAGGGTTGTAACAATGACTGATGTGCAGGGTTGTAACAATGACTGATGTGCAAGGTTGTAACAATGACTGAAATAACTTTGTAACAATGACTTATGTGTATAAATATGACAATGAGATCTGTTTGTAACTATGACTGTAACAAAAATATCAATGTATATCTAAAGAAATGACATACGTATAAACCTTTAACAAAAACAGATGAGCTGTTAACTAAACCAAAAATTCATTCTTATAAAATGTCCCAACAGATAATATCCCAAGTACTGACCCTGATCCAGAAAAGTTTCCACAAATGATGTACTCTCCATCAACCTGGTGCCACTTGTCTGCAAGAAATAAGAAACATTCCTTCACAATACTACGTCATTGACATACAACATTTGGCAGGAAGAAATAAGAAACATTCCTTGACAATACTACGTCATTGACATACAACATTTGGCAGGAAGAAATGGGATACATTCCTTGACAATACTACATCATTGACATACAACATTTGGCAGGAAGAAATGGGATACATTTCTCTTAAATTCTTAACAGTAAAAGATTAGTCTTCAATTATCATAACTAGAAACATCTTTCAAAACAAATTCATGAAACACTTATTTATTTGATCACATGGTGTGAGGTGGAGACTGAAATCATGTTTTCTAGAGTTCTCCTCCCCTTGTTTTACCCATACTATCATGTTTTCTAGAGTTCTCCTCCCCTTGTTTTACCCATACTATCATGTTTTCTAGAGTTTGTTTTACCCATACTATCATTTTTTGCTAGAGTTTGTCTCCCTTTGTTTTACCAACACTATCATGTTTTCTAGAGTTTGTCTCCCCTTGTTTTACCCATACTATCATGTTTTATCTTATCTTATATGTTACAGACGCTCCTTCTGTACAGAAGATTATTGCGTCCTACGTATTTCTATGGTTTGTGTTTAGTCCTGTATTCTTACTAGAGTTTTAAAAGATGATAAAGTGGTGGCTTTCCTGGTTTCTTCAGGCAACCCATTCCACGCCCGAATACCGGACGGAAAGAAAGAAAACTTGTATGTGTTTGTTCTTGCATATGGAATAAGAAAGGTGTTTTTAACTTTATGTCTATTTGAGGGTTGTATTAGGTTATCTTTGTGTTGTATTTCTAAATTAGAATTAATTGCCTTATGTATAATTACTAATTTACTCTTGGTTCTTCTATCCTCTAGTGTTTCAAGGTTTAATGGGTAAAAACCTATATCTCCGACCGGGCCGACCTTATCGGCGGCCATCTTGTTGCTATGGCACGTCACCGGCCCGGAAAAATAGTGCGAGCCCCGTGAATTTTCCGAAAATTCTAAAGCCAAAGCTATACCTAACCCAAACCCTAAAATTAAAATAACAACTATCCTTACTTCATAGCAACGGGAAGAGACGCGACGCTCCGGTCGGAGATATAGGTTTTAGCCGTTTAATGATTTAACTAACGGTGTTACTCTTGTCAGTTTTGAATATTCTCC
>MUZC01001921.1:12755-34426 GCA_002072015.1 Radix auricularia | reverse complement strand
CCCCCCCCCCCCCCCCCCCAAAAAAAAAAAAAACAGAAAAGAAAATGACTGTATCAGAATTCGATCCGCTAACCTATAATGTCACTCTCTTTAGCTTACTAACCATTAGTCTGGAGAAGCTTATAAGAATGTGATTATTTAAGATTATATCTAATTATCATTGATTAGACACAAATCAATTTTTAAGGCAGTGCTACTTTAAAATTTCAGTTATCATTAAATTGTAACTAGTATTAGCACTATAAACATATAAATATTAGTACTATTAACACATAACTGCACAATTTAGCCTAAATCGAGTGAAATCGGCTATTAATTTGTTTTTCAATGTGATCAGCCGCTGGGAGTACGCATGCGCGACGACCCGTGCCAATATTTTTTTAAAATTATACGCACGGGCAAAACCGTGCGAATAATCACTTCGTTTTAAGAATCTAAGGATGCGATGATATCGAGAATTTAAATAGTTTATTTAAAGTAACTAAACTAAAACTTGAATTTTTTTTTGTTTCACTTTTATTTAGCGCTATTTTTTTCTAAATTAAAATACTCTTTACACAGCTACTAGAATTGAATTCTATACAATATCTCCTGTCAGCGAAACACCCAATTTTTTAAAAGAAATTCATGCGCGCTCGGCTATCGCACTGATTGTCAGGGGCTCGGATCCTGTGACGGCAGGGATTTCTTCCCAGGGCCAAACGGCAACTTGCAGTAGCGGAAAACACTTCGTTACCTGACAACACATCGGTATGTCATAAGGACCCAATAATCTTCTATAGTTAGGACAAGACATATAACAATTCGTAGTACCATATTCACCTTAACACCTAAAATCACTATAAAATTACAAAGTAGCAAGTATTTAATATTGCAAACAAAACAAGAAACTATTAGTAAAACCCCTTAAAATAATTAAATTAATCTTTGAATTTCATTTTTATTATTTTACAGAAAGCAAAAGTATTTTATCAAATCGACATGCAAATGCTAAAGGTGACTTTTGCTGTATTCGCCATTTTTCAAGGACTATCACGTAAGTAACTTTATTTATGTGGCAAGGTTCCCCACAACTTAGAGTACCCACAGTCAACAAGCCCAGCAAGATTTGGACACTTAACATAATATACCCCTTTAAAGGCCAGCCCGCAAGTTTGCGTGTCGTAGGATCAATGGCATTTACAGTTGGGATGTTAGCGCACATTAGAATAAATGTGTGCTCAGAGATGAGATCACAAATGTTTGTGGAAGTGAGGTCAGATATAGTGTCACTAAAAATAGAAACATTTTGGTAACGCTTTATAGAATAAACATATTACTTGTCTGCCTTATTCTGGTGAACCCCCCCCCCCCCGAAAAAAAAAATTAAAATAAATAAATAAATAATAATAATTTTTAAAATCGCAAAACAAGTGTAGAATTGTTTATGACAGGGATATATTCAGCTACTAGTCAGTAAATTTTTAATGTTTTGACAATACATTTTTTTATCCTCTAAAGGAATACATAATTTGGAAATTACTTTGGAAGAGTTTGAAGATTCGAACTGTATTGATCCAAAAGTCGAAAAATGTAGAAGCGCATCTCATAAACTTAACATGTCAGGAAAGATAATCCTTGAAGAAGGGGAGGTCATGCCACCATTTATTTTGTATGAATACAAGTGCCCTAATAGAAGTGATTGCAGAAGCTACCGTGGGCTTGGTGAGCACATATGGCAAAGTGTAAGTAAAGTATCCCCATTTAAAATAATAAATATTTAACATCGACCGTGTTCAAATTAATTTTAAATAACTGGGGATAGAAGTTGGACAAGGACAACTCAATACACGCAAGAGATTTCATGAAAAAAACGACTTCCATCTTAAGTAAACGGACATTGCATACTTCAAATTTGTTACAGTTGCATTACAAATTACAAGTTTATATTTAAACAAGAATTATGGATCAATCTCATTTGAAAAATATGTTTTGAACAAAAACTTTAATTTAAAAAATCAGAGGCGTCACTAGGGGGTTGTGGACCGCACCGATAGCCGATAGACACTATTACAAGGTTTGTCACCAAAATTTAAAATTGTCTATGTTCACGTTATTTCTCAGCGGCAGACTCAGAAGAGGTCTGTCTATGGGGTTAAGTTGTAAGGGGGTGAAAACCTGTGCTACCAAAAAGACGCCTCTGAGTAAAACCTATTTTGGTCTGCATTCAAATCCAAGTAAATGTTTTATTTAAATAATTATCAGTGCCCATTGCATTTACATATAATTAATTTTTTTCAGTATAAGACGGTTGCAAGTTTCGAAGTGGAAGAACATACCGCCATTACATGATGGTGAAGCCTTTTTGGTTCTTTCGATTGTGCACATTCAGGGCTCGCATGACTGAACAAAGAACCATAGATTTCTATACTCCCGTAAATGCATCTGGAATCAAATACTTCAGCAATGAGCTCAAAATATCAGGCTATGCAAGTAAGTACTATACAATTTACCCAAAATTACTAACATCTGATAATTACATAATATTGATAAAAATGTACTATTTCGTTTCTCTTTCCAGAGATCCGTACGATGTACATATATGTACATTTATGTTTTAAATGGCAGCAATGTTTAAAGCATTTTTAAAGCACTGTTTTAATGATTTGTATAGAAAATTATTTCATTAAGAAATTAAAGAAATAGCTTGAACGAAACAAATATCAATATTTTTCCTAGCTATATTTTGTGTTATTCCTACAACCCAAAGCTATACTTTGCCATGCGTGGATGTATCTTTAACTATGATGCTTAGGACGCATACCCAAATATTGACCCTTATGTTTAAGGCATGTCTGGCTTTCTTTTTGTTAATGCGTCACTTATTGTAAGACTAAGGCTTACTCTATAAAGAATATGCTTAAAACATGTCACCAGTTTTTCATGTTTTGGGATTGAAAATACGTATTACAACCGGCCGTAAAACTGAACAAATGTCGTCTGTTTGCAAGTGACGCAGCGTTCACAGACCAGCCACGGCTTTGAGGGTTCAACCCGCGATTAACCGATACGCCAGTCGTGCATGCATGTCTATTGAGAAACGTCTTAGTTTTTTTTTAATTCATTCTTATAATAAAAACAAAGTACCATTGTTGAGCATAATGAACTAAAATTGGGGCAGGGCCGGCCCGATGGCCTTGGTTTGTTGAAGCGTCGTTGCTGAAATTCCTATATTCGACTATAGAAATTTTGAACTTGGTCATTTTTTTAAAGTACTTTGGAACTGATGTAAATGATATCCTTGTTAAATACCGTGAATGTATAACTCAAAATCAATTATAATGAAATATACTGTTGCCTTTAAATATCAATTTAATTATTGCTCAATTAACTATGAAAACGATTTTTTTTTAAATCTATGCATGCTTTTCACACATTTAAGATCATAGCAGATACTCAAATGTAGAAGATGATTGGTTCTTCTATGTTTTCAAAATAAACAATTGTAAAGAGTCCCGGTCCTCTAACGTTGGTGTAGCCGAAAAGGGAAATCTATCAGGTAGCATAATTATGCTCACATTTCTTTCCTATTTTAATTTTTTTTTAATGTTATTTCTGCTTGATTGCTTGATGCCATGCTTGCTTGTCGAAAAAAATTTTGGATCAATTTTTTACCCATTTCCTCGTATTCTAACGAGCTTTTTTAAAAACAAAAATATAAATCCTATCTATATGTGATAAATAACAAAATTTTTGGAATTTTAGACTGTCGTGTGATGAGTATTATAATGAAACTACTTTTAAAGTATTTATGGTCAAAAACTTTGTTTTTTACGGTTATTATTTATAAAACTAGTGTATAACCCGTCATAAATGACGGAAGGTTTAAAAATAAATATATTTCAGTTTCAATCTCTTAATTCTGAACAAATGTTCATCAGAAGAAAAAATCAATATATATAATATAAAATTAATGTATGTATGTATGTTTGTCCTTTATAGCTCACTGAACAATTCACCCGATCACGATTAAAATGTAGTAGCTTCCGGGTTAGTTTGTGTGAAAAAAACTTTTGAAAATTGACACTCATGGGGGGGGGGGCGAAACACTTAATGTTTTTTCTCTTATATGAGCTATATTCAAATTAGTTTGGAATATTAACGGATCTTGACCAAAATTAGTACATATATATTTTATAACCCATATTAGAATACCACACTGCGTTCAACCCCTAATGTCCATTCCTTTGGGGCGGGGGGCCCTAAATGTTTATTTTTGTAAGCGTGTAACACTTTATTTCCATTCTGATTTTAAACAACCTTGAAAGATATTGAAAGAAATATATATCATGATTTTGATTGAAATAAACAGGTATTTTAAAGTTAAACTTCTGCGCCAATTGGGCCTGGGAGCGCTTAATATTTTATTTTCCTATATGAGGTGTATACAACTTGTTTGGATCTTAACCAAACGTGGTGTATCATGACCTTGATTGACCTTTTTAAAATTATATGTGAAATTGAATCTTTAATCTTCATCTCCTCGGGCCGGGGGTCCTGATTCTCTTTTCGTAAACGTTTATTTTATTTCCCATTCTATGACATGGTGTCAACAAATATAGCTGACATATTAAATATGATCATAATTGAAATGAACAAATGTTTCAAAATTTACACCTTGCACCTACTGGGCCAGGGTACCCTTAATGTCATGTTTTGCTATGTATATATACATTTATATTGATATACATCAATGGGGGGGGGGGAGGGAATGATAACTTAGAGTGATATAAATAATATGAATTTTTTGGGGTAACATAATGGTAGGTGAGGTAAAGATCATGGAAGGTGAGGTAACGTAAATGATAAATGAGTTAAAATTAAGTTACTTTTAGGTAAAGATCATTAAAGGTGAGGTACAGGAAATGTCAGTTGAGGTAAATGGTCAGCGAAGCTGAGTTGAACATCAAGTAAGGTTTAAGAGGAGGATATTGTTAGTTGGGTGAAAGTTAATATTATGTGTGGTTAAGTTAATTGTCGTGGTGTCATGGTGTCTGAAAAACAGAGACAAGCATGGAGCGCACCAGAAAGAGCCCAAATTCTCCAAAGGATGCCCAAAGCTCATCTCATCTCATTGAGCGACACGTGCTTTTATCTCATATTAGAACATCTACACGGCGCTACGGCATCCGTGCTAACTCATATTAGAACATCTACACGGCGCTACGGCATCCGTGCTAACTCATATTAGAACATCTACCCGGCGCTACGGCATCCGACCGTTTTAGCCCTTTGCCCTCACGCCCTCCCACACACACACACACACAAGCACAAGTATTTCGCTTTCTGGAACTTTGTTTCTGCCATTTTATGTGTCCTTAGGCTTTTAAAGTGAAAGTGATATAGCTACCTCGCATGGAGTTGGTACACGGTTCATATATCACACGCACGTATTAGAGTAAGGGGGGAAAAAGCTCTGTACACTTTTAGTCTTGTTAAATCCCGAATCCCCCCAACCCCTTGTTACAGACACTGTCATACAGTCTTTCAAGTGTTGCAATGACTTTCAAGATGTACATTTTCAAAGAACGAATCATGCTTTTATATTACATAAGCAAGATGTAGTCTAAATAAAATGTTCCAATTTTCTTTTTACAGGAGCACTATTGATGACTTTGGTATCGTTCTATACCATCTACATGAATGTTTAGATAACAAGAACCAAGGCGCCCTAATTATAAAATTTAAAAGAAAATATCAACTTATAATCAAAATAAACCAATGAATCCAGAAATTCAAATGTTTCCAGAACAATGTCAGACATTACATAGCCTTAGTTGATCATCACCAGAGCTCATTTTGCTAAGTAGAAAAGATAGAAGAATAGAAAGAACAAGTACAGATTAATATTGGGGAGGGGGAAAATTAGTTAAACTTTTTATATATTTTGAGTTATCGTAACAAAGTTTTATAATTATACCCATTAAACTGTTACAATATAACATGCGAAATTGTATAGCTAAAATTAAATATCATTTTTTGCTAACCATTAAATTCGTTTTTATTGTTGAAATTATTTTAAGTGATAGAGATTTATGTTTCTATTTTATTTTATAGGTCTGAGAAATTCAAACAACAACTTTTTAAAAAAAATGTTATGGGTATTTTTTAAAAATGTTTTTAAAGTGTCATCATTTCATTTTACAATGAGTCAAAATATAAATGCGTTTATATCGAATAGGGATCACTTAAGTAAGGAATACGAATAAACTAATAGGTCTTTAAAATTGAAGTTTCGATAACGCGAATAAATATTTCACTTTGTGTTTTGAAAGGACATCTGCCGAACTGTGGTAACCCAAAAGGTAAACTTATTCCTGAACTAGGGACATGACTGTTGGATGCTTTCGGCACACGTCATTGGTAGCACACCATACAAGTGTTGCCGATTACTTCCAGACTCACTATTTCCTAAGATCATTTTAAGAACTAAAATGCTTAAGTTGTTGTGTGTTTCTTTCCATTGGCATGCCGATGTGTAGATATATTGTTGTTGTTGAGCATTAGTCCATGACGGGCATACACCGATGGTCGTCAGTGTCTGCGATTCCTCCAAGGGCCTAAAAGCTACCTACGATAGACCTCAAGGCATCTCTATCCTGGGCCAGCCTCTCCAGAATCTTCCAGTCATGGCCAATTTTCTAGATGTCTCTCTCCAATTCTCGGCTTCTAGTGTTTCTTCGACGGCCTCTTTCTCGCCTCCATGTATACAGTTTCTACTGACAGTTGAGTGAGTCGCTGACACATGATACCTATTGGAGTGCGCTTTTTTAAGCAACTGCACCAAACTTATGTAACCATCTTACAAAAAAGTTAATAACTTAAAACTATTTTAATCTAAGTTTAGAAAATAAGGGCGCGCTGGGCATTCTTGAAAAGTAGGGAAAAGTAGCGCTATAAAAATAAGATCAACCATTTTGAAGAGAAAGAAAAAAGCGCCCGTTATGGTAAATACTTGAGCTAAAACTCAAAGCACAAAATCTAAAAATTTACCCCAATGGAATTAAACAATTCTTTTAAAGTCGTAATAGGTAAGTAGGCCTAAGTAAATTTTAAACTAGTCACCTGTATAGATGTAATCCCCACGCATGCTTTTAATTAACTTCATCAAATTGCTGTTTATTAGATTCAATTATTCAGACTATTACGTTTTATTTATATGTTTTTCTAATAGTTATTCACCCATTTTTAAAACCACAAGTATAAATATAATAACATGTTTCAAGAAATAACCTTCATTAATCTCAAACTAAAAGCCATATTTTTTTTTTTTTAATTTAACTCAATGGTCAATAAAAAAGTGCAATAACATCCCGTTTACGAAATTATTTATCTGTTAGCCTGCATAGAGCGAACGAATTAAGAGTGCAACGATATAAAACCTTAAATGAACTTCACCGTCTTGTCTGTCTGTCGTGGTCTGTCGGGCGGGCGGTAAAAAATATAAAATAAAGAAAGACAATCAGTAAAAACAAAGTGTTTGACTATAAATCCCTTATAAATGAGACACAAATTAAAGTATTTATAGTTGAAAATAATATACACCGCGCGACGAACATTTACAGACTGAACGTGACTGAGCTCCCATTGCTGTAAAATTGGGCTGTGGGGGGCAGAGGGGGCCGTCGACTGAACTCCAGAACATTTAGAGGTGAACAATACCAGACGCCGACATTGAGTTTCGTATAGATAAACTAAAAGTTTATTAATTTTATCACGGTACATTCAAGCGATCTGAAATTTCGACACAATGCATAGTTAGGTAACACAAGTCGATAGCATGACGGAAAGTGGGTCATCTTTTAGTTTTGTTTTTCCACTGTCTCGACGGACGGATCAAGAGAGAGAGAGAGAGAGAGAGAGAGAGAGAGAGAGAGAGCCGACGGTGATGTTAATATAATGATTTAATTTTTTTTTTAAACAACCCGTAAAAATAAAGTTTTTTGCTATAAATCCCATATGTATGAGACAGAACTAAAAGTATTGATTACATTCAAAATAATATTCACCCCGCTACAAACATTTACAGACTGAACGTGACTGAACACCCTTTGTTGTAAAATGGGGGACGGGTGGGGTGGGGGTGTGGTCACCGATGGTTGTACTGAACTCCAGCAAACACGTGGATGTAAACAACAACAAACGGCTACCATACAGTAATATAGAGATAAACTAAAAATGCATTAATTTCATTAAAGTACATTCAATCGATCTGAAATTTACATCCAATGCATTGTTAGGTAACACAAATCTATGGGCAAAATTTCCGCTCGATAGTATCACGGAAAGTGGTTCATTTTTTTACTTTTGTTTTTCCGCCCGACGGACCAACCATGACAGTGAGACTGTAAGAAAAATAAAATACATTTAAATGGTAAAGAGATTTATAATCAGACAATGTACAACATAAGAAGATTAAATGATAAAATATTAATTAATCTACAATCAACCCTGTGGAAAGTATATCGAATGATTTTTTTCTCGATTATTAGAGAATTATTCCATTAATGTTTACTTGAAAATGAATAAAATAGGTCCCCAACAAGATTTAACAAAGGGAGTCAAGCCATGAAAGCCTTACAAACATTGTTGAACTGTATTATTCCCCTTAAAATCTTCGACAGCTGAAATTGTTCAATGTAAAGTATGGCAACTATCTTCCACCTTCAAGGGTGTGTTTTGTCTCTTTGGAAATCACTTGATGGCAACTTTACATTAATCGAGTACCGGGAATACTTGAGCAGGTTCCAACGTTTTTACAAATTAAATGCTAGGTTTATGTAATGTTAAAACTTATAATAAAACAGACATCAATGCTCAGAGTATTTATACTGATTAGTTTATGGGAATGTTGAAACAAATTTAATACTTTAATAATCGGTTTAAATTAGTACCATTCACTGTAAATTTTTTCTTCATCCCAAACAAAAGGGTTTTATGTTATTACGAGACCAATTGAATAATAAAAATAAAATTGATAATTTATATAGCGCTGTCTCCTAGTAAGGAACTGGGTTTACAGCGGGACGCGGTGTACGAGGGGTAGCGCGCTCGACTGCTGTACCGATAGTCACGAGTTCGAATCTACACGAAGGTGAGGATTCGTTCCCGGGGCCTGAGGAGTCCCCGAGTCACCCAGCTCTGAATGGATACCATACTAGACAATAGTTGGGCGGCTGGGGTAATGCGTGGAACCCCTTTAGTCGTGGCCTGTGACCGCTGCATCACTTGCCAACAGATCATCTCTCATGGTTTGTGGACGCAATTATCTTCTGCATAGAAGGAGCGTCTGTATTAATTAATATATATAATAGCCCAGTGGTGTGGGTTTGTAACGTAACGCTACAGAAGCGATGTACGACAGTCTACAGCAGTTAGTTTAGTTGAAAAATCGTGTGTTGATGAGCGCTGTAAAAATATTTAATAGGATGACGTCATTGCTTGGTGTGCATCGGTGCGCAAAATACAACCCCTATTATTATTATTAAATAAATACTTTGCGTACATTTCATAAAGTTTAATAATTCGTATTTATCAAAAAAGGACAAGTTAGTTGGTCTTTAAAAAAAAGGTTGGCGCCGTAGGCGCCCAAAAAAAGGGGGCGCCGCAGGCGCCACGGCGCCTGGCACAATCTGGTATCTAAGATATATAGAGTAAATTACCACTGGAGAAACGCTATGTCGTACGAAACACTATTTCATTAAGCGTTCTCTGTATGTTTATTTGCTTGTCTAACACAAAAACGAACATGCATAAGTCGAAATAGTCCATTTTTCAATAACATTTCATCGTTTCGTTTTCCGGGAAATATTATTTTGTGAGTAAATTTGTGTCAACATCTTGACACTTGCGCCTTGTATGCTGTCAACTTCCCTAGGAAGAACAATGGTGATATCCGGGTTAAGACTACTTTTCCTGTTTGATTTGGAAAACTCTCTTTTTGGAATTGCATAATCACTTACTAATAGGTCAGTAACCACTCTGTTAAACTTTGCAATGTTTTTAAATGGTAATGTTCTTTTTAAAGTGGTGTTTACGACGAAGTAAGCTTAAAGTTAGTTTTTACTTCGTACGAAACGCTTTTATTTCTGCAGAAAAAAAATTAGATATGGGACTAATTCTTGGCCTCTAGAGTTATTTGAAAATAGTAATGTTTGTTTTGAGGGCATGTTAACGTTGAAGTATATTTGTTTTATTGTAGAATATTACTTCAGGGCAAACACTTTTTCAAATAGGAAAATTAAGGTAAATATCTAAGTCTAGTCTATATCTAGACTCCTAAGTTTTTATTAGGATGAAAATTAAATAGAATATAATTATATTTCAGATTTAAAGCAATGTCTAGCCTAAGAACAAAACAGAGCTCAGATGTAATCAATGCGGCATTGGCTAGTATTAGGGAAAAGCGGCTCTCTATTAGAAAGGCTTCTAAGGACTTTGGCATTCCACTTGCTACACTTTACCACAAATTGACAGGCAAGCGGCCTGTCATAGCCTATGCAAAGACCCTACTCACGCCTGAAGAAGAGGTCAAATTAGCAAAGAGGAAGATGAGAAATTTATTAAGTTTCAAGCCTTAGCTGTGGGGCTAATAGAAACGTGCAGTGTAGCAGTAGAAGAACCCCAAAACTGTACAGTCAAAGCTAACTTGACAGTAGATGACATTTTAAAGCTGCCAGCTTTTGTTACAAGGAATAAAAACAAGAAGAAAACAGTAAATGCTCCAACCAAGACGAAACAGAGAAGAAGAGAAGATAAAAAAGGAAAATAGTTGAGTCCAAGAAAGTAAAGAAGTATCCAGTTATAGATCTATCTGAACGCACAGTTAATTAAAAAAGTAGAACTTGACATCGTTGTAGACAATATTTTTAATATAGAAGAGGATCACTTGTTGGCAGGAATGTGTCAAGGGTGCAAAAAAGGGGGAGGGGCAGAGGTCTGGGTCCAATGTGATGTGTGTGATGGCTGGTGGCATGCACAGTGCACGAAAAATTGTGCATCCTTAAAACAGGACACTTTTGTTTGCACTGTTTGCTGCCCTGACCACTGACTGTAGATTATGTTATATTTTATGTTATGTTATTTTATTTCTAAACGTATTTTATCTACCTAAAGTTTATTTTGTAAAAAAAAAAGCTTATACTGATATTGTCAGTCTACTATGTTGTTTTTTGGTTCTGTGTGCCTTTATTTAAATGTACATATCATACAGAACTAAGTTATTTGGGCTCTAATTTCTTTAATAAAAGTTTTTGCATTATTATTGACATCTCTGTCAGGGGTATGAGAATCACTGTTTGTGAAAGTTCTATTTTGCCCGGTCACAAGCTCATGTTGTGATGTTTGTGAACGAGATTCACGTGGGGTGCGTGGAGCAGTCCATGCAAGGTCTGTCCAGGCCCACGGGTATAAAACTCGTGTGTGTCTCGGCTGTAGGAGAGGTACGGACACAAGTCGCCGGGTGACGGTGAACACGAGGAGTACCCGAGCTTTAGGGTTGCAGTGTTGGCCGGCTGGACTGTACGGCGGGCCTATGTTGTAACTAAGAGACATGGAGATTTGGTAGCGGGAGAGTTGTACATAGGTGACATGTGGGGACTCATGTAAATAAAGATTGCTGTAAAAAGGGACTTGAGTTCAATTACTGTACAACAGTTGTTGGTGTGTGAGCCTTGGACCAGAACCCTAGACAACGAAACCTGACAATCTCCAGTGTTATTTGTTAGACTCCCTTAATTAAAAAATGATTATTTGGTGATTTTGGTTATGTGTTTCCTATGAGGTCAAAGTGTTTCCATTGAAAAAAAATACGCAAAAAAGTGTTTCTCAGGCGGTAGCTTGCTGGGTCAGCTAATATTGCTTTTACACTCTAACCTCGCGTAGTATTACAAAAATGCTTTCACATTATAGTAGTCTAATGGTCATACTACTTGTAGGTGCTTTCATTTTTACTCCATGTCGAGCGGTTTAGAAACTAAGCCTTGAAAGCAAGAAGTCGTGCTAATTTTAGCGTAAAGCGTTTGCAAAGTGGTAATTTACTCTATATATATATATATACAGCGCTTTACATGTAATGGTAGAGAATTCCATGGCTGAACAAAATGCGAACAAACTTTCCCCCAAATGTTTTAGTGCGTGTATTAGGAACAGAGATAATGCGGGTGTCAACAGAAGAGCGTAGCTGACGAGTGGGTGAGTAGACCGACAAAAGTTCAGTAAGATAGGAAGGGCATGAGTCGGAAATGAAGTTATGACGAGAAAGGCCAGTTTGTAATCTATTCGGGCTTAATGTTGATAAAATACTTTTGTTTGGATATGTGGGGCTCAATTGAACAAATATAGCTGGGTGGGGTGGGGTGGAAGGTGGATACATAAACAACTGCTCATCAACATACATCCAGACAAATTTGAAGGTAACTCCAAAGTTACCAATCATCATTACATTCAATCAAGCTTGGGGGCCGTCCATAAATGACGTCACGCGATTTTGGCCGATTTTTTACCCCCTCCCCCCCTACGTCACGCGTCGTCACAAAATTGTAGACCCCCCCCCTCCAAAAGTACGTCACAAAACTTTGACCCCCCCCCCTAAAAAATAAAACTGAATTTTATATTTGAAAATAAGCATGTTTCAAATCACTTTTTTTGTCATTTAAGTATTTATTTAGTGTAGGTCTACATTGTAATATTGTAACACGCGTGAAGCTATGTAAAAGACATTAAATAAATTGTAAGCCAGTGATTCTCAAACTTTTTCGTATCAGACGACCGGCAAGAATTTTTCCATTTCACCAGGTACCATTGCATTCTTTTCCCGTTTTGACATGATTTTCTCTGTATTGATTCGATAGCAAAAAGAGCCCCTACATGGCTTACGCCCTATAAGATTACGTATGAATTCGGCTTGTTCTATATATTACATTTTTTAAAAAATGTTTAGTTGCGAATGCATAGCAAGACAGCTAACGAACAATGCAGCGGTAATGTCAAAAACCATTTGATGTGATTAACCTTCACGATTAAGCTCGCGAATGTGACTATTTATATTAGAAGGATCATACTATTGTTGATAGACCTGGAATATATAGATATATATAGATACAAGACAATTCCTCGAATTGATTTCGATATTCTAATGACAGTTTTCCTGCTAAATATATGCTCATTGACGGCATTTGATCGAAAATTATCACATTGATATCACATCTCATGTTTTCTAAAAATTATTAGGTATGTGTTAGAAGAGGAAAATGGCCAATACTGTACGAACCCCACATTTATGCAGGAAAGTAGGGTGTCATCTTGTGCGACACAAAACACAGTAATTCTTGCAAGTTGAGGACTGTAAAAATACTACGACATTGTTAAAATATCTAATATTATCATAACTTTTTACTCCAAATCTCACAAGTATTTTTTTGTTTTTTTTTTAAATTATTATTTTTTTTTTGTTTTTTTTGTTTTGTTTTTTAGGATTTCACGTACGTCACACAACAGTTGTAAATATAATGTCACCAATGGACAAGACGTGTTTAAATTGTTGCATTCTCTTGTGGATTTATAAACTTATGAAAAATAATTGGCTACCGTTATTGGACTGTGAACAGCAATACATTATCTCATTTGGGGTAAAAGGGAACTCTTGGGGATTATGCTGAATCATTGTTGGCATAGAAAATTTGCTAGAATCCACTGCCACTACTTTTGGGTTAACAATTATGTTAACATAAACTTTTATAATTTTAATATTGAGGTATCCTATTGGACCGCTCCTTTTTTAAAAAAACCTTTTTAATCGGCCTTCAAAAACGAAATGTGTTAACATCCTTAGACTATATTTTATTTCAATGCATACAAATTAGACATTGACTATAAATAATTACTGTTAACGTCTTTGTTTATAAAAAAAAAGTTATTTAATATTTTTAAAATGTATTTTAAAAAAAAAAACACTCAATTGTCTGACGGGCATCCCGTAAGAAGGAGGTCGGCGATCAGGGGTAAATTACCTCATCTGGGGTCAAAAGGGAATTCTTGGGGGTAATGCAGACTCATTTGGGACATATAACATCCACTACACTCCAATAGATATATTCAAATACGTCATGTGTATGTGTACGCTTGGAACATATGCCCACTATTGAACCGGGTCCTTCCAGAAAATGCATTTGTTAAAGTTGTCATCTATGTAGATTTCTTATTTACGTACTATACGAAGACACCTAAATCCACCCTACTTTCATTTATATTGACACGAGTGACAATAATCTTAATCTGACTGTATCAAGTATCCTTTCTGTCATCTTTAAAATTAATGCCTTAAAAACTGAGTACAGAAGAAAGTTGTTTTGTGCTCCTCTCGAATTGCGATGTCAAGAATTGTATGCATTCAATAAAGTTAATGAATACTTTTGACTAATTTTAAATGGACACATTTATCATTATATTTAGAATGGCCAGAGGCGTTTGACCAAAAACCAATCGAAAACTATATCAAACTTAAAACGTTTATTATTGTATCAAATAGATTCCCCTCCCCCACCCNGGGGGGGGGGGGGGGGAGGGGGGACCGACAAAAAAAAGTTCGCTGACTCCTGCCGCGAGTGGAACAAACGGGAAGCTGCGATTACATCACAAACGCTTTGATGACAACATCAAAGGACACAGGGTAACAATTTCGTATGTTCTCTTGTGGGTTCTTAAACTTAAGAATTATAATCATATTTTTTATTTTCATGTCTTGATAACTTACGCCAACCGGCGTCTGATGGCCTATCGACCGGCACTTTGAGAAGCACTGAATTTAAAAAAAAGGCATTAAATAAATTTTAAGTGAGCAAATATTTCAGTGGAAGTTTTATTTAAAGTTACCCTTTCGATGTGACGTCACATTTCTCCAACCCCCCTCCCTCCCCCACGTCACGCATCGTCACAAAAGTGAGACCCCCTCCCCCCCTAGGTGCGTGACGTCATTTATGGACGGCCCCTTGGTAGTTATTCCAATATAGAATCATATACATTCAGTGCAGCTTGGTAGGTATTCCAAAGTTACCAATTACATTCAGTCATGCATGTGATATTTCAAAGTTACACATTACATTCAGTAACTTTGTCCCAATTACTGCTGGCAAAAACCATCAACTCAAAAATTTCTTCCAGCATACAGTATTAACTTACCGATGTTCTATTTGTCTTTTCTTTAATCTCATCCGCTATCAACGGAGACAAACGAGCGCTTTTATTTTTATGTGCAGTGGATAGGTTCACGATTTTCACCTGTGATCACAGAAAATTTGTATTGTCTTCTACTTCATTTAGTGCAATTTCTCAATGTAGATCTACATAAAACCGCGTCCATTTAAAAAAAATAATAATAATTGTTTAAGTATTTTATTTTTTAGTTTTTAAATCTCAAATATTTCTTTTCAAATGTGTGAGAAGGGGGCATAATTGATAAAGGGAATATTTGAATAATAAAAACTTCTGTTGCTCCTCTTGTATTTTGTCAATAATGGTGTCGTATTACTGAGCTGTTTATGGGGAATGTGGCAGACACATAGTATAACCACGTGCCATCAACGCACACAGCCTTAACATGTTCAACTAAGGCCATCAACGCACACAGCCTTAACATGTTCAACTAAGGCCATCAACGCACACAGCCTTAACATGTTCAACTAACGCCATCAACGCAAACAGCCTTAACATGTTCAACTAACGCCATCAACGCACACAGCCTTAACATGTTCAACTAAGGCCGATTGGCTGGAGAGGACGAGCCGCTATTTTTTCATTGGTTTTGGTAAACTACTTATCTTGAAAATTAAACAAAATGAGGAATGAAGGGTAGGACTGCAATCTGGCTGTGCAATATTTTTTCGACAGGCAACCTCACCCCCAGTATACCAACACACGCCTTACTACGGCTGGCTGAATTAATTCTAACCCTCAACTCGTTTGAGTTTAATGGCCAGTTCTTTGACCAAATCAGTGGGGTCGCTATGGGGACAAAAATGGGTCAAAGCTATGCTTGTTTGTTTATGTGCCACTTTGAACACAGAGTGGAACAGGAATACACTGGTCGTCTCCCTGAATTCTACAAGAGGTACATAGATGACGGTATCGGGGTGACTAATAAGGAGAGAAGTGAACTGGACACTTTTATTAACTGTGTTGACTCTTTCCACCCATCCATTAAGTTCACCTACCAAATTTCTGAACTCTCTGTCAATTTCCTGGACATCACTGTAACTCTCCAGAAAAACTGCCTCCTGACTTCGGCCTACTTCAAACCCACATACAGCCACTGTTATCTCCTCTACCCTTGTTCTTATTCCAAAACTTGTAAGGACTCCATTCCCTTTTCTCAACTTATTCGACTCCGTAGACTGTGTCAATCTCAGGAGGACTTTTGGGAAAAGGCTTTGGAAATTGTGGAGTTTTTTAGACAAAAGTTATATCATGAAGCCACACTTCAATATGCGCTTCAGTGAATCAAAAGCTTCACTCGTGCCGATGCCTTTTTACCACGCACCCGTGATACAAACGAGAGGAGCAAGCTGGTTCTCACTTACCATCCACACAACATCAAAGCCAAAGAAATATTCTCGAAGAACCGAGCCATCCTCCTTGCGGACCCTGAGACGAACAAAATATTCTCCACCCACCCCTCATTGTATTTAGAAGGGACAGAAACCTACGTGATCTTCTGGTTCGCACTCGCCTCCCCACATCACCCAACCATCTGGGCACTTTACCATGCGGCCGACTTCGGTGTAAGACATGTCCTTTTGTTGTGCAAGCCGAACAGATAAACTTCCCTAAGTGGGTATTTAATATTAAGGATGGCTTCACTTGCGCTAGCCATAATGTTGTCTACACCATTGTGTTTAAGCGCTGTCCTTTGAAATACATAGGGGAGACGGAGCGATCTTTTTCGTGCCGAATGTCTGAAAATATTAGGGCGATTACACAAGACAAACAGTGTGCCGTTTCCTGTCACTTCAATAGACGTGACCATATGGGTGTCAAGGACCTGGCAGCCATTGTCTCGTGACCAAACACACCCGCGCGGGTCAAGCTTAAAATTAGATTAATAGAAAATCATGGTACACTCGCCCCACATGGGATGAATGTAGTGTTGACCACCTAGGCGTTTGCCCCGCCCACACTCTGCTTTCCTATGTAAATTCGCTCTTTCATCTCTCAGTTTCACTTTCTTGGATTCTTTGGATTTCACCGCAGCTAAGTTTCTTTATTTTATCGTTTATTTTTATATTCGTTTTTTTTTTTTTTGGTATTGTATGTTCGTTGAAAAAGGCTCTTTGCCGAAACGTGGTCGACAAGTCCCCCCCCCCCCCAAACACCTCCTAACCATGGCGACTTAAGAATAAGGTGTTCATTTGAGAGGAGCAATAGGAGTTATGATTATTCAAATATTTCCTTTCAGAGGTCGGAACATAGTGCACGGCGAGACGACACGACACATAGAGGACTGTGCTTTAACATAAATTTAGGTGTTTTTCCCAATAAACATTAAGTTGAAAGGGAAACACCCTGATGATTTCATTGCTTACCAAAAGTGATGTTCTTCTTTTAAGTGCAATTTCTCTATAAAAATAAAAGCATGTCCATTTCTAAAAAAAAAAATAAATTAAAAAAAAATATAAAAAAAATAAAAAAAATAATAATAAAAAAAAAAAAAAAATTCAAGTAATTCCTTCTTGATAAATTAATTGTTTAATACTGAATTTCTTAATTTACTCATTGGTTCATGAGTCTCATGTCTCAGGCATCTGTGAACTCAATTCAAACAATATTTTTTGATGTACACGTTATGCACAAATAACTGACTGACCTTCATTGGGTGAATGGTTTAATTTTTTTAAAAGCTATTGAATGTTTTGGACGTTTTAAGCTTTTGGGATTTTGAAGTTTTGAGCTTTTTAGATTTTGGGGATTGAGCTTTTGGGATTTTGAGCTTTTAATGTTAGGGCTTTTGAGGTTTTTTTTGGGGGGGTGAGCTTTTGGGATTTTGAGCTTTGAATGTAAGGGCTTTTATGTTTTGAGCTTTTCAGCTTTTGTGGGATGGAGCTTTATGAATTTTGAGCTTTTAATGTTAAGGGCGTTTGAGTTTTTGATGTTTTGAGCTTTTCAGTTTTTGGGATTTTGAGCTTTTAATGTTAAGGGCTTTGATGTTTTGTTCAGATGTTTCTTTTATTTTTGAACTATTTCAACGTTTGAAGGCTTTAAAAATTCGTTCACATTTGCACCATTGACTGGAAACGAGCTCTTTAAAAATACGTTTTGATTCTTTTGACATGAGTTTAGTGGTAAAGATAAAACTCATTTAATTTATTTAGTTTAGAATTTTTTTTCAGTATTTGTTTTTAAATAAAGACCCGAAGGTGGCGAGTATAAGTCAACTTCCTATTATAAAAGAATTCTTATAATTAAAAAAAAGTATTCAAATCAAGTTCAACGATTGCTAATTGAGTTGCAATCATTCTATTAAATTTAAGTAAGGACATCAGTTCAGAAATTTTAGTTCCGAATACCAACAAATAACTTCCAAGGCTTAATCGTCACCACCAATATTTTCTTGGTCATTTCGGTCGTTGGGGGAAGTGCATGGACATATCAACAGATAACGATCTCCACAGTTGCCTATCTTAAACGACGGCCAATATTTCATTCAATCTCATCCCTGTCCATTCCTTTATGTAGTCAAGCAAGCTTTAGTGCTGTCGACCACTTCGCCGACCACCTTCTACAGCGCCTTGAAGGATAGTTTTTGTCATGTTAATATGTCACAGTACATGACAGAACCATGCCATCTTACGTTTGTTAATTGTTGTTATAATGTATGCGTGATGACCCGCAATAGAGTTTATTTTGTTTCAGACATTTTCATTGGTCTTGTGTTCTAAACAGGAGATCTGGGGAATTTTCTCATCTATTCGTTTTCAAATGCCTGCATCTTGCTTTCAGTGGTTGCCATTAGTGTCCAGGTCTCACATCCATAAAAGACAATGGTTTTAATGAAAGCTCTGTAAAGCCTGAGCTTTGTTGGCAGGCTAATGTTTTTGCTATGCCATATTTTAGTTAATTTTGTCATTGCTGCCATGGCCGAGAAAATTTTTGCTCGAATTTCAGGATCACAGATAACATCTCTAGCTATAATGGCTCCTAGATATTTAAAGTTATGTACCTCCTCCAGCTTTTGTTGGTTCTTTACGATGTTTGCCATTCACAAGTTGTACAACAAAATGGGACATTTGTGTTTTTCATGAAGCCGGTCAGGTTTTATTCTTGAGTATAACTGCTTTAATGTTTTGGTAAACTTTTTTAGTTTTTGTAGTGTGTATTTTTAAAATTTATTATATAATATTTAGTAACATTCATCCCCACCCCCACATAAAGTCAACGTTTCTTGTGACTACTCTTGCTAAACGCATCATATATCATATGAACACTGTAAAAGTACCATAGACTTTGTCTGTTGTAAAATAATTCATAACGTTTAATATAAGTTTTTAAAAAATTATACTTTCATGCAGTACATATTTTATTTATGAAAAAACAAATGTAAGTCTTGGATTTTAAGACAGAAAATAAAATTTTATTTGTTGAAAATATTTCTGAAAAATAGGTTTGAATTACATCCCCTGTCAGTTCCTTTTAAAATAACTGAAATAGAAACAAAGAATAATCTTTTTTAATGAAATATTTGTATGACTTTTATTTATACTTTTAACTGTAGTCCATTGGTTTGTTTTCAATGTAAACAGTAAACTATAAAATGTCATCCTTAATAATTAATATTCCTCAAGCACTTTTTACATTTCAATGCAAAATATTGTCCAGTAAATTTAAAATACAAGTATACAAGATAAAAATGCATGAAGCCAACATTTTATAAGATACATAAAGGCAGAATTACTGTATAAAAAATATTTAAAAACACTAAGACTTCACTTTTATCAAAATTAAGAGCATGTACGTAACTGCATAGTCGGTACACACGTGCACACATGCACGCAGACACACACACACACATATATATAAGATTTTAATTTATCACAGTATCATTATCAGATTCAAAAGTTTTAAAATTTCATGATTGTTTATAAAAACATTTTATAGTGTAATTAAATTAACTTTTAAACTTATTTAAGTTTACGTTCACAAAAATATATTATTGTCTGTACCAAAATTTTTAAAATGTTAAAATACTATAACTTTAGCTAAATATTTTTGTTCTGATGGTAATACCTAAAAAACTGATTTAAGCAAAGAGAAATGTTTGAAAACGTAGCCTACACATTTGATGTTGGACCACAATTGAAATTTTTTTTTCTGTCATTGAAATATTTAAAAGTTATAACTTGCTTGACTTCGAAACAAACTTACCTACAAAAAAAATTTTCTAAGAAATATTATATTATTTTTTAATTGTTCATTTAACAGATTAAATATGTTATTCCATTTTTTAATTTATTATTTTTTTAAAAACATTGCTTGATGATAATTTAATAGATTTTATATATTTTAAGTATTTTAATAGGAAAAATATCTCAATATTTTTAAAAAGACATTGCATATCTCTCTTTAACACAATGAGAAAAAAAACTATATAAAACATTTTCAGTTTATAAGTTATCTGTAAAATCACTTAAAGGCTTCCATTAAAAATATTTTGTTTTAAATGAATGCCAGGCAGATCCAGTAATCACATTTTAATATTCAGCGCAAAGAGTTTTAATGCACAGACTTTATTGTAACAAAAATTTGACTATCATTGTGCTAGAAGTATTGACAAAAGAAAAGTGTTGTTTAATGTTATATACACATTAATTGCAAGAAATGTTTACAAAAATTAAGATTTAAAAAATGAAATTCAATTTCTGTTGTCTTTTAAAAATGTTTAGACATGCTACATTTTATTTTTTAAACGTTTTAAATAGAAATTTTAAAGGCATCAAAAAAGTTTGAAAATGTTTTCTTCTAATTTTTAAAAGTAGGCATAATATGTCATAAATAAAAGAGTATAACACCAACATAGTATTATTGGTTAAAATAATATGAAGCAACAAAAAAGAAAGAATAAAACAGTCTTTACTTTTCATTTCTCCATTTCCCTTATTTTGCAGGAAAATTTATGAAAGCACTGTACAAACTGAAATGTGTTGAGGTGAAATTAATGATTTGATATCACAATAGTGCATATATTTAAGATATGATATAAAAAGGAACAAGAAATCATAACTACAGATCAGTTGGAATGCATAATAATTTTTGTCACAGATTGAAATTTCAAGTTTAAACTTTTTTTAACAAATTCTTTAACATAGGAGTTTGCAAAAATTAGGTTAGCATTTCTTTAAAAATTGACCCCAAATATTGATTGCTATGGAATACATTTTTTTAATGTATTTTTTTGCTTTAATTGGTACGCAAACTAAAGGTGTGATGATACATACTAAAATAAAAAGTTTAACACAGCAATGGTTTACTTTATATTCTGTTCAAATAATTTTATATCAATAAAATGTTTTGAATTAAGAAACTTCCATTAATGTAATTTCCATGACTGCTGTTTATTGTTTAATTTGCTATTTTTTGCTATTTTT
>MUZC01001920.1:10474-31403 GCA_002072015.1 Radix auricularia | reverse complement strand
ACACAACCCACTTCTAACCAACCCCATGTCCACACATTACATGACACAACCCACTTCTAACCAACCCCACCACTCCCCCACCTTACACGACACAACCCACTTCTAGCCAACCCCACCATGCCCCCATCATACACACACAACCAACTTCTAACCAACCCCATGTCAACACATTACATGACACAACCCACTTCTAACCAACCCCATGTCCACACATTACATGACACAACCCACTTCTAACCAACCCCATGTCCACACATTACACGACACAACCCACTTCTAACCAACCCTATGTCCACACATTACATGACACAACCCACTTCTAACCAACCCCATGTCCACACATTACACGACACAACCCACTTCTAACCAACCCCACCACTCCCCCACCTTACACGACACAACCCACTTCTAACCAACCCCACCATGCCCCCCACCATACACACACAACCCACTTCTAACCAACCCCATGTCCACACATTACATGACACAACCCACTTCTAACCAACCCCATGTCCACACATTACACGCCACAACCCACTTCTAACCAACCCCACGCCCCACCTTGCACGAAACAACCCAGGTCTTAACAACCCGACGCCCCCACCCAACACACGTACCAACAATAAAACCACAGTAGTTTAAAATTTACTTTTATTTTTATACAAAAGTATCAGAAAATTTATAACTTTTAAAAATCTAATTAGAAATAATCTGTAATATTTTTTTTTAAAAATATGTGTGTGACTAATATTTATTTATAATACACAGATTCCTTGTTACACTGGGTGCAGGTCGGGGGGAAGGTGTCCTGAATGGTGTAACATCTCGTTTTAACGAGCCGGTTGACACCTCCGTGGTGACATTTCCTTGACCACGTGATTACAAAAAACAAGTTGACGTCACACATAAAAGTATTTCACGCCGTTATAAAGAGGGGTGAGTGAGGGGAGAAGGATTGTCTAGATTTCTTGAATTAGGCAAACATCTGACTTCTGCAAATGCACTCTATATACAACAGTTTTGTAAATAAGACAGATATTAGAATTCTGCTCATGATCTTTATATCAACAGAGCATTAAATTGTCACTACATGAAGATATTTTTTTAATTAAAAAATAACTCCAATTATATAGCAGTAATAACAATTTCAAGTGATGGAGAGATTGAGGGCAGAATGAGAGGTGAGATGACGGGGGAGGGGGGTTACAGGATCCGCTTGTCTGGTCATATGTGAGTCGTGGGTTCGAAACTCTGTGAAGGTTGAGGCTTGTTATCGTGACTACTGGTGTAGGACACTAGTTAGAGAAATAAAGTTGATAACGCATTTTTTTCAATATCATTACCATCCCCTTATAGGTCGTGACTACTGGTGTCCGACACAAGTTAGTGAAATACAGTTGATATGGCATTTTTTCAAAACAGTTGTCAAAGAGGGCGTCATAGTAGCCGAGGAGCGAAGAATGAAGGAGGCTGCAGAAAGAAGAGCTAGGAGAAAGGCCAAAACATTTGGAAGCACAGAACTCATGTGTAAAAACTGTGGCAAAGACTGTCACTCAAGGATAGGACAGCACAGCCACTCGAGAAAATGCAACCCAACCCACGAGACGGAAGGATGCCGGCATTTTTTCAATATCATAACATCCTCTTATAGATCGTGGCTATGTAAACACGCCATAATGTTGCGCGAGTTATTAAAGGAGATAGGACGCAACACTCTTCTGGAGACGGAAAAGAAGTAACAATTAACATAGAGAAATTTATCAGCAAAAGTAACAGAGATTTTTCTTTATATTTTATTGTAAACTAATGCTTCAATTTAATCCTTTCCAAGATGTATATTATTTTCTAAATTATAGCATGTGAATATGTAAAATAAATTCCAAATATTAATTAGATAAAGAACTGTGAGTTTTGATGCATGAAAGAGCAACAAAAGTATTTGCCGATTCATACAGGTAAAGATATGTATATATATATATTGTGGAGGCCCTGGGGGCAAATTGTCGGCGCTCAGAGGGATGGGTCCTTTGAAGCTGGATGGGTGCGGCCGAGGAACGAGGCCAAGCTTGGATCTTTTGATATGGCCGGCGATGGACGACAAGCTTGGGTCCTTTAACGTGGACGGGGATTGACCACAGGCCAGCGGTGTCCTTTGAAGCGGTCAGGGTGCGGGCGATAAACGAGGCAAGCTTGTGGACGGCAGCAAGCCTGGGTGTGGTAGTCTCGCCAGAGATTAGTTAAGCCAAACAAGCTTGACCGTGTCTTATGAAGACTGACGGGTATATAAGACGGAGAGTTAGGGACATGGGACAGACAGACGGAGATAGGGATAGGCAGTGTTAGGACCGACGACTTTAGTTAGGGATGAGTGTTTCCAAGTTAAGGAATTAAACATGATTAATTTGTAAATTTAGTCTTGGAGTTTCAGTGTTTGATTAATAAATTAACAAGTGTGTGATTAAGTCTTTCACAAATGGTGGCAGCGGTATGGATATAACCTTGCAGCGTCTTCCAGGAGAAGTAAGGCTTGAAAATCTTCAAAGCAATTGGTAGACTTTCTTCTACTGACATGCCAGGTTCTAGATCAACTAGCAGAACAACGATGGCGACACCATATCATCCTAACCCACCAACCTACAACGGGAGTTGTAACTGGCAATCGTTTATTTCCACTTTTGAAATCGTGGCAAAAATACACAAGTGGAGCGAAGAGGACAAATGCATGTATCTACAAACTTCAGCAACTGGGCTAGTTCAGGACTATATCCACTGTACTCTAAAGGAAGAGGAGAAGAACACTTATGAGAAATTAAAAGAGGGCATATGCCGTAGATTTAAGGACCACAGGACACCGGCATTCTTCCAAAATTTATTGGAAAACCGAATGTTACTCGATACCGAAACGACGGTGGAGTACGCTTCCGCCATCACCAGCTTAGTCAAACAAAGTTTTCCAACGGCGGATCAACCAACTCTTGATGCCATCGGATTCAAACAATTTCTCCGGGACTCCCCGATCAGGCGATGGTGTCACAAATAGGCCTAATGCCTGAACCTCAAACTGTGGAAAAAGCCCGAGTAGCCCTTGACCAACTCTTAAACCTAAGGGACAATATAAGTAAGCCAGGACAAAAGGTTGCTGCAGTAGCCACTGACCAACTGGCTAGAGAAATCAGTGGCCTGAGGGAGGATCTGAGATTTTTCGTCGCCTCTCAGAGACAGTCAACACATCCTTCGTCACGGGAACCGCGGAGAGCAGAAATGAGGTGCTACGGGTGTGATAGGATTGGTCACATCGCCCGTAATTGCCCTAACAGATCATCCGTGAGGGGGAATCCTCGCCATTTAAACTAACTCGGGCCGCCCCAAGACAACACAGGAACTTTAGTAACCAACGGAGATCACCAAGAGTAAGTGCTGTGTACATTCCAATAGAAATTTGTGGAGTTTACACCCAGTTTCTGTTAGACACCGGAGCGGCCGTGACGATTTTATCCAGTAGAGTTTTTAGCAGATTACAGCAGCAGTTAACATTAAATGACCATCTGGTGCCGCTGCACCTTCAGTCTGCCAGTGGGTCCGCGGTAAAACTATATGGAGTCTGCGATATAGATTTAATTTTGAACAACAAGAATTACCCATGGACGGTCCATGTAGCGGACATAGCCGAGGATGGGTACCTGAGGTTTGACTTCCTAGGTCACTATGACTTTTCATTTTCTATTAAACGTGGACTTAATCTCCATCGACATAAGGTGCCCGTGGTTACAAAGGTTGTAAATTCCGTAACGCCTCAGGAGACACCCCTTTTGTGTGTAAAGAAACTGTTTGAGGAAGCTTTGAAGAATAGTTCCTTATCCGAGGAAGAACAAGAAAAATTGTGGATTTCATTAGAGAGAAACAAGGACATTTTCTCAACCTCTTCATTAGATGTTGGAAGAACCTCCGTAATTAAGCACGAAATCCCCACAGGAAATGCCAGACCTATTAAGGTCCCTCCCTCCTCGACGGTCGCCCAGAGCCTTCGAAAATGAAGTGGATGACGTCATCAATGCACAACTGGAGGCAGGGATTATTAGGGAGCCAAAATCCCCGTGGTCTGCTCCCATGCACTTTATATTAGGAAGAAGAACAACGAGGTCCGAGTGGTATGCGACTATAGGGAACTCAATAAGGTAACTGAAAAGGATAGTTTCCCCCTTCCTAGATGCAATGAGCTAATCGAGGCAATGGCAGGCGCACAATATTTCTGTTTGTTAGATCTACAATCAGCCTACTATCAAATAGAAGTGGAAGAAAAGGACAAACCTAAAACAGCATTTTCCACGCTAAATGGACATTACCAATACAACGTAACGCCCATGGGCCTGACAGGAGCACCCGCAACCTTCCAACGCTGTATGGAAACGGTTTTCAAGGGGCTTAATTATAAAACCTTGGTTGTGTTTATTGATGATATTTGTGTCTTTGGAGAGAACTTTGAGCAGTGTCTGGAGCGGTTCGACGAAGCTATGTCCAGACTGAGGCAGGCAGGACTCAAACTTAAGCCCGAAAAATGTAGTCTCTTCAAGTCAGAAACTCGGTTCTTGGGTTATGTTGTGTCAAGCGAAGGAGTTAAGACTGACCCCGAAAAAGTAGAAACTATTATTCAACTTCCTAAACCACAAACGGTGTCGGCACTACGAAGTTTCCTGGGGATGGCATCGTATTACAGGAGATGGATAAAGGGGCACTCCACCATAGCAGCGCCCTTAAATCGTTTATTGGAAGGAGGAAAGAATAAGACCTTAAATTGGGACGAAGAGTGTGAAGCAGCCTTCTTACAATTAAAACAATGTTTGGTATCCTAAAAACTTATGGCACAGCCCCAAAAAGATGGCGGGAGCTTTATAATTGACTGTGACGCAAGCGCTACGGCTATAGGATGCACTCTATCTCAAATGCAGTGGTCTAATCGTGATCAACAAATGATGGAAAGACCGATTTACCATGCTAGCAAGTCTCTAAATCGAGCAGAGAGACGGTATTGTGTAACTCGACGAGAACTTCTGGCCGTTGTGACATTCGCCAATCAATTCCGCCATTTTCTTTTAGGAAGAAAGTTCATTGTAAGGAATGACCATAGTTCCCTGCGATGGTTACTATCCTTTCGTAACCCGACAGATCAAATAGCACGATGGCTAGAACTATTGTCACAATTTGAATTTGACATAGAACATCGTAGTGGAATCAAACACAACAACGCCGACTTTCTATCCCGAAGTGAACCAGACGGTTGTCTGTTCTACAACAGAGATGAGGTACTGCTAGACCTCCCTTGTCGCGGGTGTGATATGTGCACTAGAAGATTCAGACAATGGTCCGACTTTTATAAAGAAGATATTATCCCAATGTCCACAACCAGTGCACAGTTACCGAAAGACACCATAGCTCAGTTCAACATGGTGACCACTCGCAGTAAAACCAACCATCTCGTGAACCCAACTGTCCTTTCACCAGCCGAGGCCACTCAACGTTCTAGTGGGTTAACAGACCGGCCGACGGACACAAAGGTCCCAAATGAACCTGTTCGATTACCACGTTCTGATCTGAACTCTCACGCAACCGATCAAACGAAAGGAGTAAAACCTGCGGAAGTAATTAGTGAGGAGACAAACAGTTATATATTTTGTGAAGGGCTGGGGGTATCGAAGGAGGAGCTGCGAAAGTTACAGGAAGATGACAAAGATTTGAGTCATGTTTTCCAGTGGATAAGGAACAAATCTAAACCAAAAAGAGAGGAGGTTAGTGGGGAATCACCGGCCATAAGAAACCTTTGGCTAAATTTGGATTTACTCCTTGTGGTGGATGGCGTGTTGTGCAAACGTTGGTTTCATCCCGGTCGGAAAGATGAAGTGTTAAAGATTAGGCTACCGAAATCTTTAGTAACAACAGTTTTAGAGAAAATGCATTCGTCTGTATGTGCGGGTCACTTGGGCATAACCAAGGTCCTGGATAATGTGAGGAAGTATTTTAATTGGTACCGAATGAAGAAGGACATTCAAACCTTCATCACTAACTGTTCAACCTGTCAACACATAAAACGACCGGAAGTGAATAGTTCAGCTAAATTGCAGCCAGTCCTTACGGGTTCGCCGTTACAACGAGTGTGCACTGACTTTATTGGTCCACTGCCTGTAACAAATAAGGGAAACCGATACATCTTAGTGGTCGTGGACGCCTTCACGAAATATACCCAAGCTTACGCACTTCCAGATTGTTCTGCCGAAACAACAGCTGATACGTTGGTAAGCAATTTCTTCTCTATTTTTGGGTTTCCTCTTGAGTTGCATTCTGATCAAGGATAAAATTTCTAAAGTAAACTGTTTAAACAGGTCATGAAGCTATTAGACATCAATCAAACCAGAACCTCATCTTTCCACCCCGCCGGTAATGGTCAGGCGGAACGTTTCAACTCAGTACTGATCAAAATGATATCAGCTTTCGTAGCTGACAACCAAAAGGATTGGGATGTCCACCTTCCTTTGTTAACCAGAGCGTACAGAAACCACAAACACCCCAGTACGGGATACAGTCCTAATTACCTAATGCTCGGGAGGGAACTCTATCAACCCATTCACCTATCTATGGGTGCTCCATTACCAAAGAAATGTCTTGATCAACCTGCATCAGAGTACGTTGAGAAACTAGAGCAAAAACTGGATGAAGTTTATGAAACAGCTAGAATAAACCTAAAGTCAGCTGCGCAGCGCCAAAAGCGAGATCATGACACTCGAGCAGCTCAAAACTCATTTAGTGTGGGAGACATGGTTCTTTATTTGGATTTGACAAAACAAATCGGCCGAAACCCGAAACTGAACCCCAAACGATGGAAGGGCCTATTTGTTGTTAGCAGAAAATTTAGTGACGTTTTGTTTGAGATTCGCGGCGAGGGGAAGGCGAGGGCCAGAATTATTCATCATGACCATTTAAAGCCTTACCATGACGATAACCCACCAGAATGGATTCTGAAACTACAAACTAATTGTCTGAGAGATAATTTAATTGGGACAACACCCGAGCTTCCATGAGTGCTGCTGCAATAGTAATTTTTTTTCAGGGCAATTACAAAATAATTAAATTAAGTTAATGTTGTATTGAATTGTTGTGCTTGAGTTGTCTCATGATATGATTTTGTGACATAATATTGATAAAATGACTATGTTTGGGTTATGCTTTTAGCCCATTAGGAGAAATTTTGCTTTGTTTTTTTAAAATGCTATTAATTGATAATGATTATTAAATGTCTGTGGGTATTTTTATCGTCAGATGCATTTATCTGACTGTCCCAACAGTTCTGTAGAGATATGTACGTAGTCGATGACTTGGAAATGTTCAGAGAAATTTATGTATTTTGATTTTTTTCATGTGTCTCATATATTATTTGGATGTATTTTTAAAAGAGTACGAAAAGTTTATCTATATGTTGGACAACTCACTTTTGCAAAATTTCTCTCTGCTTATGTTCTGTAAGGTTGCTTTCAATGATGTTGATAAATTGACCATGTGACTAGGACTTGACTGACACACGGTTAGTGGGTTGAGACAGTACAGCGGTGTAGAAATGGAGTCTGGTAGGAATGTTGAGGGCCAGGTTGTGTTGGCGTGAAACACAATAGCCTCTCGGTGTATTTGTTTTGAATTGTTTTGCCAGAGGGTCTTAGTCACTCGTAGCCAATTTAAGCAAACATATGCCGAGATGTTACTTATAGTTACTTGATGTCGAGGACGACATAAGTTTTTTGAGCAGGGGGAGTGTGTGGAGGCCCTGGGGGCGAATTGTCGGCGCTCAGAGGGATGGGTCCTTTGAAGCTGAATGGGTGCGGCCGAGGAACGAGGCCAAGCTTGGATCTTTTCATATGGCCGCGACGGACGACAAGCTTGGGTCCTTTAACGTGGACGGGGATTGACCACAGGCCAGCGGTGTCCTTTGAAGCGGTCAGGGTGCGGGCGAGAAACGAGGCAAGCTTGTGGACGGCAGCAGGCCTGGGTGTGGTAGTCTCGCCAGAGTTTGGTACAAGCTTGACTGACGGGTATATAAGAGCGGAGAGTTAGGGACACAGACGGACAGACGGAGATATGGATAGGGCGGAGTTAGGAACACGAATTTAGTTAGGGATGAGTGTTTCCAAGTTAAGGAATTAAACATGATTAATTTGTAAATTCAGTCTTGGAGTTTCAGTGTTTGATTCATAAATTAACAAGTGTGTGATTAAGTCTTTCACAATATATATTAATAATAAAGAGTCCACGCAAAAAAGAAAGACTATAGCAAACTTGATTCCCCCCCCCCATTTCTCCACTTGCCTTTCCCCAAGGATTTGTATTTCAGACGTATGAAGTCAATGTCCGCCTGTGATTCACTTTATTATTATCACAGTCACGTGTTAAAACGTATACAACTCTCGGAGCTATATTCCAACAAAACAACGACTCAATAAATTTAAGCCAGGTCAACTGCCAGATCGTCTCTACACGTCAATGAAATAATATGGTCAGGTCAAAGACCCCCATAGGTCTACAAGCAGAATATCTATCGGTATCGTTCATTTGCAGTGAACTCAATTATACAATACCACATAGAGTTTCTCATTACATTCTGTAGTCTTAATAAAGAAACAAATCGTGCTTTTGATGGCATGTGTCGTTTAGAGCAGTGGTGGTCCTTGTACCGATGCCGGTCCGTGGGAGATCTGCCGCCGGTCTTCATAAGTTATTAATAAAGTAATGAAAAATAAAATTCTAATTATTCATTATTAGCTACAAATATAACTAAAACTATCGAACACGGTCTCCACGGTGAAAAGGAGTTTTTGACAGCATGGGGAAGTGGGGTGAATATGGGGTTTTGTTTGCTTGGGGAGATGGGGTTAACAATTTATTTAATACACTGGGGAGGTGGGGTGAAAAGGGGTTTGATAGATTTGGGACGTGGGTTAAACAGGGGTTTTTGATAGCTTGGGGAGTAGGGGTGAACAAGGGGTTTTGATAGATTCAGGAGATGGGGTGAATAGAGGTATTTGATAGCTTGGGAGGTGGGCTGAACTGGGGGCTTTAATAGCTTGTGGAGGTGGGCCTAATAGGGGATTTTGATAGATTGGGGGTGTGGGGTGAAAAGGGGGTTTGGATAGCATGGAGAGGTGAGTGTAGAGGGGATTTCAATGCCGCCCTGTTTGTGTTGTAATTTTATTCCAATAGCAATCAAACTTTTTATTACTCTTGACTTTGTTAAACAAACAGCTACCTGCACGGGCTAGACAAAAACAGGGCACCCGGCTGGCGCTTATGTGGTATGACCGAGGACACAGTGGCACATTTGCTGATTGACTGCTCTGACGCAAACTTAACGAGTCACACAGCGCAGCGGCGTTTCGTGGTAATATGCTGCAGAGCCAAAATCCCACCTCCCCACAAAAAAAACCCAAAACTATGTATAAGCTATAAAGAAAATATAGTTTTTTCTAGTAAGTATTAATAAAAACACTATACAGCATCTTATTTTAGAAATGAACAGAAAATTGAAATTTAAGTTTATTTTTATTTTCTTCATGGCAAAACCTGTCATGTAGACTACCAAAGTTGTCAGTTATGTCACACTCTATAGCAAATAAAAGCTAAAAATTAGTCATTTGTGGCGGTAGTGTTACTAGTGGGTGTGGTGTTGGGGCCGCCCCGGGTAACACCATGGCAAGGCTGAAATAAAAATGTAAAATTGTGCATGTTCCCTTACTTGGCACTAGCAGACTAGGCGGAGTTTATTGGATAAGTCGTGAGGTACCAACTTGAAGTACTGCCCGGGTGACGCCTCTGAATTTTTGTGTATTCAGCATTTATCGTAATTAATTGGTCATTAACTTTATTTTAGAGAACTAACTAAGACCTTGCACAGGTTATGACAGTTGTAAGCAACGTTGGATTTAAATATGTTGTTTTAGGCAGGGTAACTTGAGCCAAAATAATAATACAATTGAATACATCAACTGGTCTTGAATAAATTAATTTTTAAAAAAAATTGATGTAAAATATTTCTTGATTTACAATGTCATGTGAGATAATTTTAGAGATCAAATTTGAAGGCAAACTTTCAAAATGCAGTAAATTGACTGATAAATAAAAATGATATCTGTTTTCCTAGTTTATTATAACTTCCGAGTCATCCCATTAACTTTTAAATTAATCTTATCTTATGAAGAATATACCTCTCTGCTCAAATGTTTCTCTTCATAACATAGATACATATTCGCTTTAAACACCAAATATTTGATCTTTCGTTCTTGGATTGGAAGGTTCCATTAAAAGGATTAAGTCTGCTCATAAAATTTTAGCAAATGTCAAGGCATCGTTAAAGTATTATCTTATCTTAAATGTTACAGACGCTACTTCTGTACATAAGATTATTGAGTACTACGTATTTCTATGGTTTGTGTTTAGTCCTACATTCTAACTACAGTCTTCATTGATGATAAAGTTTTGGCTTTCCTGGTTTCTTCAGGCAAACCATTCCACCCTGGAATACGGACGCAAAAAAAGAAAACTTGTATGTGTTTGTTCTTGCATATGGAATAAGAAAGGTGTTTTCATCTGTATGTCTATTTGTGGGCTGTATTAAGTTATCTTTATGTTGTATTTCTAAATTAGAATTAATTGCCTTATGTATAATTACTAATTTACTCTTGGTTATTTTATCCCCTAGTGTTTCAAGGTGTAATGATTTAACTAATGGTGCTACTCTTGCCAGTTTTGAATATTCTCCAGAATTGAATCTGGTAGCTCTTTTTTGTATTTGTTCTAACTTATCAATATTTTCTTTGGTGGATGGGTCCCATACAGAAGATGCACATTTTAGAATAGGTCTCATCAGTGTGAGGTAGCATTTTAGTTTTATATCTTTGTTAAAATTGTAATAGTATTAAATCTGTGTCTTTGTGAATAGCCTCTATAAACCATTTAGTTTGTAAGTAATTGCGGGCATCATTAAAGTGCATGTTTACCAAATGTAAAATAAAGTTAGAGAGTTCGTTTCAGTCGGAGCATCCTGTAAATAAATTAGTGTTAACAAACTATTAGTCTAACGAGAAAGATATGATATTGACATTTTATGTTTTTTCGTCTTTATTTCATTTCTGTATATTTTCCAGCCCCAAAGAAGTATTAAAACACGTTGGGTTTCTGCACTCCATTGTTTTAAGATCATCATTTATTTGAAATCATTTCAGATGCGTCGTGTGCAGATTAAATTTTGCTTCAATGAAATTTTAGAAAAAATTATCTGAGTTCTGATTGTACTCTTCAAGTGAATTCAACGGTTTCAAAACATTGAATTTATATGCAACAGTATTATCCTCTCTGGGACATAAAAAAGCCTGTATTGAATAATGTCAAACATTTAAAGAAAAAGTTCTTTGCAGATTTCTTTTCTTTTCTTTTACAACAAAGTATTTTTGTATCATTTAATTAAAAGTTTATTTTAATTTAAAAAAAAAAAAAACATCATATTTCTGAAATTTTTCCATTGCCAACAACTTTGTTAACTGATTACTTTTATATTTATTTGTGACACGTTAATTCCATTAAAAAGCAAATTTATTTATTGCCTTGTTTAAGACACAAAGCAAAAGACCTACAAATTAATACAATGATGCCTTGCATTGGAATAATTAACCTTGTAAGCACTTAACAAGTTTTTATTTCCCCAGTAGTTACTTAATTTGAACCCAAACATGAATACATTATATTTACCTACCCATTTGTGTCATATTCGTACACTTCTTTAATCTCTGTGATTTTCAGCTCAGTAGCATTTGTATCAAATAACTAAATTTATTCTTGAGTGTGAAGTTTTGGCATTAGAAAAATCAACGTGTTTTAATATAGCTTCTTCATTTCTTTTTTTTTCCTAGGCTTTTCTTTTTTTCTTTATTGATCTTTATTTAAACATTTTTCAATTTTGGAAGCTAAGTGACACAAGGATTTTGTCCCCCCCCCCCCTTTCATCCCAACAATGTAAAACTCAGAGCATTCGATAAAGTCTTATGATTGAAATTGATAGTAAAGAGTATTTTTTAAAAAAAATGAAAGCACAGCGGCTATTAAATTTGAAGAATCAACAAAGTTTCCTCAACGTCAGTGTAGAGTATTCATACTACTTAGTCCTCTGGATTTGTCAGTACAATAGCATTCGTATCAGAAGAATTTAAAACAAATAATACGTTTTAAGTTGTGTAGGAATACAACAAAGACGATATTGCAAGACACAGTCCTGGGAAGAAGGAAAAGAGGCAGACCAAGGAAGAGTTGGGAGGACAATATCAAAGAGTTGACCGGCCTTTCATTTAACGATTCCCAGAAGGCAGCTCAGAACCGTGACATGGCATGAGATAGTGTGCAGCTAAAAATAGTGCGCCAACGACCCAGCGTCTGGTTAAGGGACAGTACAGTTCAGGAATACTTTAGAATAGGTAATTTATTGTTTGAAGTAATTTCATGTTTGGCTTTTATTTTAATGCCATAAAAAGCTCCACTTTCTTGTAACATTTTCCCAGATAAAACGTATTAAGGACAAGGAATTTCTCGCCCCTAACCAGGTGCCAACCGGGTCATTTGGCCCCCTTGGACCCCACCCCCTCGCTACGCCACTGAGATAGCGCACGCACTGTGGGGGAATAATCTCCATGGCGGTGCCCTGACGTCGAGACTCGCCATTGGTGTTGTTGGCCGGGCTATTAGAGTCAAAGTGACCCAGCCTTCCATTAGGAATGGCATTTATTACTCTGGGCAAACAACACTTTGCTACATTCAGTTTATGAGCAAAAGGTGGCGAGTGGAGTAGCGCATTATGAAAATTGTATTTCTTTTTCTAATAAGATTTATACTCAAAGTAAACAAAATAATTGTTCTTTCTCTTTAGCATACGCGTCAAATGTGTATCTCAAATACAACATGTTAATACAATTTTTTTTTACAAAATTCAGGAATTATATATTTTTTTTTTAAATCTTATAAATGTGATTTTTTTAATTTTGAACTATTTTAACTCAAGTCTACTTTAGACTCATTTTCTAGGACATTGAGTTGAATAAGGCGTGTAAATATAAGCATTGACTTTAAAAAAAATAACAATGTACACGAAAACACACCCGCTTATCTGGCGCACACACACATACACATAGACGCCCCACACACAGGAGACACCTTGAATGTATTTTTTATGATAGCTGGATAGATAGACATGGGAGAGACGTATGGGGGCGGGAAGTTTATAAATAGACGCACCTTCTCACACAGAAAATGCATATACAAACATACTTACACAGACACACACACACACATGTACGCCTACACACAGTAGTGATAACAATCAGTAGAGAATGAGCAACCATCTACAAGTACAATGTAATAAAATCTAGGTCAAAAGATAATTATAACCAGAAACGCAATATTTAAAATGAAAAAAAAATATATACAAACGTTTTATTTTAAATTAACAAATATGTATTTATTATGCAATACCATCATTGCTACAAACTTACATAAGATTGCACAAAATAGCCGATATAAAAGTATTAAGATGAAACATAAAAAAATATGATAGCAGATACATTTAATTTAGTAAATTAGTCTAGCCTAAGCATTCTGGAACACCGAAATGTTCTATCAACAAAATATAATTTAAAATACTATTAAAACCTATACACAAAGTGGATAGGAGGGGAGTGCGGCTAAATTATTTAAATCCACCTCACGGAACAATAAGAAGATAATTTGTTATACACAAATCTGTGACTTGTACCCAAAAAAGAATTACCGCTTACTTTTAATTAGTGTCCAACGTGATTATCAGGAAACAATTAGCCTTTACCTTTATAATATTTGTATTGATTTTACTATTGTCCGCTTGTTAAAAATGTATTAGTACTAAAGTGTCTTTCATTCAAGTTTTGTTTTAATTTTTAGTTTTTTTTTTCTTCAACCTCCTTTCAGCATGTTTTATCATTTAACATGTTGTTGATCTTTAGCAAACAAAAAATAACTTTGCAACAATGCAATTAGAGAAGTAGAACTTCAATTAGTTTTATAACAACAAAGTAAATAACAAGCAAGACGCATTTCTATCGTTAGACTTTAAGGATTTAATTTAGATGCGTAGCTGAAGGAAGGCGGCAGTAAATATGTGCCATAGTGCGAACTAAAGAAGCGCTGAAATGTAGTTTATGACCAGTGGCCTAACAACTGTTGGTGTCACCCAGTGCGGTAGCTAATGGTGTCAACCAACCCCCCCCCCCCTACTCTCACTACATACCCGATAGACTGTCTCGGGGTATGCCCGTGCCAAATAACGAGAATAAACATAATTTTAAATTTAATTGTCACCCCATCTGATGGTGTTACCGGGTGCGGTCCGAGCAACCGGCGATACCTAAGTGACTTCTTTGCTTATTACCTTTCTTTAAATAATTGAATAAGCATAATTAATAATGTTGTGGGAGTTTTTTTTTAATGTGTCCTAGGGCTCCAAATGTCTTGGCTATGCCTCTGCTTGAATCTGTCCTAAAATATATATGAAAGGCATGGTGTATCTCCTAGCTACGCTCCTGCTTGAATCTGGTCTAAAATATATGTCAGAAACATAGTCTATCTCTTAGCTACGCCCCTGCATGAATCTGGTCTAAAATATATGTCAGAAACATAGGCTATCTCTTAGCTACGCCTCTGCTTGAATCTGGTCTAAAATATATGTCAGAAACATATTCTATCTTTTAGCTACGCCTCTGCTTGAATCTGGTCTAAAATATATGTCAGAAACATAGTCTATCTCCTAGCTACGCCTCTGCTTGAATCTGGTCTAAAATATATGTCAAAGACATAGTCTATCTCCTAGCTACGCTTCTGCTTGAATCTTGTCCACAATATATGTAAAAGACATAGTCAAATTTCCAAGCTACGCCTCTGCTTGAATCTGGTCCACAATATATATAAAAGACATAATCTATCTCCTAGCTACGCCTCTGCTTAAATCTGGTCCACAATATATGTAAAAGACATAGTCTATCTCCTACCGACGCCTCTGCTCGAATATGTTCTAAAATATATGTCAAAGACATAGTCTATCTCCTAGCGACGCCTCTGCTCGAATCTGGTCTAAAATATATGTCAAAGACATAGTCTATCTCCTGGCTACGCCTCTGCTCGAATCTGGTCTAAAATATATGTCAAAGACATAGTCTATCTCCTGGCTACGCCTCTGCTTGAATCTGTAACATTGGTCAAAGACATGGTTGTGTCCAACACTGAAAGATGTCTGAATGGGAAGGGAAAGGATGGTGCTCAAATTTCACTTTGAGAATTTTAACTTCTCCCACTCATGATTTAGGCAACAAAACGGAGTAGGTATAGGACATTATCAAACTTTTCCCTTGTCCACTGACAAGACGCATGCAATGACTGATTAATGTTATCTAAAAATATTTATATTGATTATATATACAAAAACACACACACACACACACACACACATATATATATATATAATAGGGATGTTATCGATTACTTTTAAAATTAATCGTTAACTTTTGAAAAATTACCGAACAATTAATCGATAATTTTCATTAAAGCAAAAAATAAGATGTAGGACGTCATTAAACTGAAAATTTCAAAGGAAGTATCTTAAAGAGGCATTCACATTTTTTAAAATTTAGATATAAGTAGTTCAATATAATGTCTATGAAATTGAGTTTTTGTTATTTTTAATAAAATAAAAGCAATGTTTAATTTTTGATATCAATGTCCTAATAAAATAGCTTATTTTAAAGTTTACACTTTAATTTTTTTTTTTTTAATGGAGAAGTTTGTATGTAAAATAAAGCCACTATTTTTCATTATTAATAATTTATTATTTTGTAATAAATTGGTGATGTTATTGAACAGATTTTCCATAATTTTAATCAGTATTTTATCGATTAAAATAATATTAATCGATACGATTTTTTACCGATTAATCGAGAAATTAATCGATAATTTCCACAGCCCTGATATATATATATATAAGGCCGATGCGGATGTCACACGACTTAATGATGTGTCTCATATATGGATATTAATGGATGACATGATGTAAGATCTGATTTGGATACCAGAAAAAGTCATGATGATCTGTATAATGTGTTGATATCACAGAAAGTCATGATGTTAAGTTTAAGTGTCTATATCACAGAAAGTCATGATGTTAAGTATAAAGTGTCTATATCACAGAAAGTCATGATGTATAGTATAAAGTGTCTATATCATAGAAAGTCATGATGTTTAGGATAAAGTATGTTTATCACAGTAAGTCAGGATGTTAAGTATAACGCGTTTATACCACAGAAAGTAATGACATTAACTATAAAGTGTTGATATCCCAATACGACATGATTTTAGGTATGATGTCTTAACATATAAAAGGAAGACGTGATGTTATTACTAATGCCTGGATGTCACAATAAATAGTGATGTTAAGACTTGTATGTAGATATCACAGGTCTCATGATGGTATGTCTGATGTTTAGAATATCACAGAAAGTCATGATGTTAAGTATAAAGTGTCTATATTACAGAAAGGATACTTTGGATTTAACCGCAGCTAAGTTCCTTCATTTTTCATTTTTATTTTCGTTTTATTTGTGTATTGTATGTTTGGTGATAAAGGCTCTTTGCCGAAACGTTTGCTGCTTGTTAGGTCCGGTCAGGCTAACCCTTACCTTGTTTACGTCTTTTCCATTTAATTTTAGAATATCAAAGAATAGCATTCTTTTAAAACTCATGTTTGCATATCACAGGGTTGCATGATGCTAGGTCTAATGTTTGGATATCAGAGAATAGCATTATTTTAGGTCTGTTGTTTGGATATCACAGGACGGCATGATGTTAGGTATGATGTTTGGATATCACAGCATGGCATGATGTTAGGTCTCATGTTTGGATATCACAGGATGGCATGATTTTAGGTCTGATGTCTTAAGATATCACAAATTGGCATGATGTTAGGTCTCATGTTTGGATATCACAGGATGGCATGATGTTAGGTCTGATGTTTGGATATCACAGGACGGCATGATGTTAGGTCTGATGATGTTTGGATATCACAGGATGGCATAATGTTAGGTCTGATGTTTTGATATCACATAACGGCATGATGTTAGGTCCCATGTTTTGATATCACAGAACGGCTCGATGTTAGGTCTCATGTTTGGATATCACAGGATGGCATGATTTTAGGTCTGATGTCTTAAGATATCACAGATTGGCATGATGTTAGGTCACATGTTTGGATATCACAGGATGGCATGATGTTAGGTCTGAGGATTGGATACCACAGGACGGCATGATGTTAAGTCTGATGTTTGGATATCACAGGATGGCATGACGTTAGGTCTGATGTTTGGATATCACAGGATGGCATGATGATAGGTCCCATGTTTGGATATCACAGGATGGCATGATGTTAGGTCTGATGTTTGAAAATCACAGGATGGCATGATGTTAGGTCTGATGTTTGGATATCACAGGATGACATGGTGTTAGGTCCCATGTTTGGATATCGCATGACGGCATGATGTTAGATCTAATGTTTGGATATCACAGAACGGCTCGATGTTAGGTCTTATATTTGGATATTACAGTAGTTCATGAATTTAGGTTTTATTTTTGGATGTTACCAGGGGGCATGATGTTAGGTCTGATGTTTGCATGTCTCATGAGGGCAAGATGTTACACTTGATGTTTTGATATCACAGGATGGCATGATGTTAGGTCCCATGTCTGGATATCACAGGATGGCATGATGTTAGGTCTGGTGTTTGGATATCACAGGACGGCATGATGTTAGGTCTGATGTTTGGATATCACAGGATGGCATGATGTTAGGTCTGATTTTTGGATATCACAGCATTGCATGATGTTAGGTCTGATGTTTGAAAATCACAGGATGGCATGATGTTAGGTCTGATTTTTGAAATTTACCGGATGGCATAATTTAGATATGATGTTTAGATGCCACTTGATGGCAAGCTGTAAGGTCTGATGTTTGAAAATCACAGGATGGCATGATGTTAGGTCTGATTTTTGAAATTTACCGGATGGCATAATTTAGATATGATGTTTAGATGGCACTTGATGGCAAGCTGTAAGGTCTGATGTTTGAATATTAATGATGGCTTGATGTCAGACCTTATATTTGGATATCACATGATTGCATGATGCTAAATCTGATCTCTAGATTACACAGGACGGAATGATTTTATCTCTCACATCACATGATGACATGAGGTTAGGGCTGATATTTAAAGATATCACAGGACGGAATGATTTTATCTCTCACATCACATTATGACATGAGGTTAGGGCTGATTTTTAAAGATATCACAGGACGGAATGATGTTATCTCTCACATCACATGATGACATTAGGTGGGACGTGGTGGTCGAGAGGTAGCGCTCTCGACTGTCACACTGATGGTCACGAGTTCGAATCCACACGAAAGTTAGGATTTGTTCTCAGGGCCTGAGGAGTCCCCGAGTCACCCAGCTCCGAATGGGTACCTAACTAGACAATAGTTAGGCGGCTGGGGTAATGCGTGGAACCCCTATAGCCGTGGCCTGTGACCGCTGCATCACTTGCCAACAGATCATCTCTCATGGTCTGTGGACGCAATTATCTTCTGCTTAGAAGGAGCGTCTGTATATCTAAGATAAGAGGTTAGGGCTGATATTTAAAGATATCACAGGACGGAATTATGTTATTTCCGATTCGTGTATATCACAAGATATCGCGATGTTATGTCTAATTTTGAGATTTTACATGACGTTAGGTCATTTTTTTAGATTTCACATGTTGTCATGATTTCAAGACTGATGTGTAGTTATCACAGGGCTGCATTCTATTTGTTAAAATGCGTACATAATACAAGAAATCATGGTGATATAGGAGATGCACAATACTGTGAACCAAGTATCGTACATCGAGCGTTTTGATACCTACAATGTAAGCACATTTACAAACTTTTTCTTTTAAAAAAAATATATATCTTATGTTTAATTAGGGACACGAAAAATTGTTGTTTTTATGTTTAAAAAAATATATCTAAACGTTTTTCTCAGTATATACACTAATCTAATAAATGCAAGACTTGAAGAATGGAACACTGTATTAATATGACATTTTCATCTTGAACTTTATTCTTAATTCCCTTTTCGGTCTAATGAATTTTTTTGGGTATTATTACCTTTAGATTATATTAATGAACAGCAGAATGTCTGATAGAAGAAGTTGTTCAGAGATTAAAAGATAACAACTTGAACTTAACCTCTAATCATTACTTCAGAAGTGTTTGAAATTATGGATATCAAGGTCAGACCTAAAGGAAACGGACAAGAGTTTAAAAATACAGAAGGGAATGTCTGACAGAGTGAAGTAAGACGTTAGATTGAACATAGATTGTCAGAGTATAGACGTCAACATTGAGATTTCTGGGTTTATAAATTAAGTTTGTGTATTTAAAAATAAGCACAATTGACTTTTAAAAAATGAAAGTAGTGCTATAATTAGGCCGACGGATCTAAAACTAAATTCTAAATGTACGATTTATATAACGGATTCAGAAGCATTATTTCTTCAGCTGTACTAAAATCGTATAGCAAAACAAATTGTTGAGGCGTATGTTAAAATCATTACTTTTTAATGTTGTTAATTGTTTAAAAAAATTTTTCGCTTTACACTTTTCAACCATTTACTAACATTATTATTCAGATTTCCTGCAATTCAAAAGCCTCATTCTCTTCAATTTGATTTCGGACACTTGGTCTTCTTAAATGTACCCGATGTCTATTTCCCCTGCAACTATTTCTATTTCTACACCTGCCACCCAAATGTCTACAAATGCCTGCGCCACTATAAATAATAGGGTTACAGTAGCCATTTAATGGCGTGAAAACAATGACAAGCCAGGCGTAGACGTTAGGGGTCACTACATAGTCCCCAAATAATGATATCATAGAAAATATAAACATAGAGGCCCAGCTGATGAAGTGTGTGGAGGCGACGAATATCAGCTCTCGCCGGATTCTGTTGTCGTCAAGTCTTCTCCTTGCACTACGATAGACGTGGGAGGACCTTGTTGAGTGACAAGTGGACACAATAAATATGGCAAGCTGACCGGAGATGATGCAAACAAACATTACTGAATGTAATACACGAAACATGGCAACAGAATACGGCCCACCAGCTGGCAGGTGTTTTGTTGTAAAGGGTAATGAAAGACAGAGAGAATTGGAGGAATGGACTAGAGATGCCTGGTGCAGGTGAGGAATTAAGGCTAAAATGAACCCAACAAACCAAGTAATGGCAATAATTACAACCACGACCTTTTTATTCAAATAGGTGCCAACCAAAGAATAAAGGACCATTAAATATCTATCTAGCGTTATCCAACACACTGTTATATTGGAGACGAAGAAAGAAAATGTTGCCAAATACCCGGCAAGTGCACATAGATGATCATGTCTCCACACCTCATCATACAAGTCGTAGGTGTGTCGATAGTAGACAGCCACAGAAGAGATTATCAGCAAGTAGAGGGCCATGAAGATATCAGCAACACTGAGTGTGCTTGTTAATCTATATAATAATGCGCCTAAGCACATTTCCGTCCGTCAGTGTGTGTGTGTGTGTGTGTGTGTGAAGCCCCTATACCACGCAACTCTTGCTAACTTTTTTAAAATTGAAAATATAGACGTAAAATCATAATGATTTTGGGTTTGAGATTAACAGAGGATGAGGTTTTGCGTGCCGTAAAAATAAAATTAAGTGGTGTCATGAAGCTTTTATTATATTAATTTATTTGATGTTACTTTTTATC
>MUZC01001919.1:12855-26737 GCA_002072015.1 Radix auricularia | reverse complement strand
TACAAAAATATATAATTGATAATTTAAACTGTTTTATATTGTTGATACAATGGCCAGTAAAATTCCTTGTAATGTCTCTAATAATACAAGTATTTACACATTGTATTTCTGACATAAATTATTGTCTTACATATTATCTCACAAATTGATCTTTAAATCTATTGACATGAAAGAATAGACTTGACGAAATCTATTTATACAGAGACAAACAATTAGTAAGAAGTGTAACATATGTCATAAAATGTACTTTATTTGATGACCTTGTCAGGTACACATGAAACCCAGGTGTCAGAAGGAGGAGAAGCAGATCTACACAAACATTTCAATAACTGTAAGAAGATTTCAGGACACAAACAGTTTGTACCTGTCAACGATTTTAACATCAATCACATGCCTGAAGGTAACCATGACAACCTCCTAGTTGAGTACATCAAAGCTACAGCTGACCTCACTGTCAGGGTAGCTGTTAAAATGACCAGTACACAAAGACCAGAGTTTTACCCAAACACCAAACAGCCATATCCATTTTATGACAAGAGAGGAAGTGACGTCATGAGAGTAGGGACTGGGATGGTGACGTATGTAAACATTGGACACAACAAGAAGAGAACTTGTCCATGTCACAAGTGTCAACACTCGGACACACCCAGCAAAGTGTGGGGGGAGGTAAGGATGTCCACGGCCACACACGTGGTGTTTGATGACCTTGAGGCGAGACACACCACGTGTAGATTGTTCTTTGATAGACAAGATAGTCCAGTGGTCACTCTTGATGGCTGGACGGTGGTTGATGCAAACATTGAGGAAGACTGGTGTGAGATGAAATGCGTGACATGTGACGTAGATTTACTGACTAAACTGGACAAGATGTGGACACACTGGCGAGATCTAAGGAAGAAAGTAAACAACAAATACGAGAGACGTGGATACAAGTTGATATGGATAGTATCACATCCACATGGATGTCCTAAACAGATCTCTGTAGGACCCTGGATAGACAGGTACAATGTGAGTGATGTTAGGACCAAGTACACGTACACAACATGTACATGTCCAGGTAGTAGTGGGGCTCATGTCCAGCCACTGGGGTATGATGATTATGGCTTGTTGTATGGCCGCCATGTCCACTCTGGGGTCAACTCTGAGGGAAGAAATTTTAGTGGCACTGGTTTGGCCTGGTGATAATATAGATAATGTAAACAATGTTATAATATTTGATATACTTTATACAAACTTGTATCAACTGTTGATTGTTGTAATAGACAACACCCTCTACCACGCCCCATGTACACAACAACACCACGCCCCATGTGCGCCCTCACCACCAGTGACGGCGCCCTACCTCCATTATTCCTATCTCATATACTTATTAAATATTAGGATACACATTTTATTGTTTATATATTTACCTGATACAAACTGTTATCAATTTATTATTATTGTAATAAAGAACGACATCTGCCACGGTAATGTGCGCTCCCCACACCAGTTTCTACACCCTCACCACCAGTGTCGGCACCCTTACCCTTAATAAACCCATTTTATTTAATTATAATAATGTTTAAGATTTTTGTTTACAAATTCATTTTCTATGAACTTTTACCACATTTTAATCAATGTATAAGACAACACAGTTTATCACGACCCATATGCGCCCACAGTACCAATATTACACCCCATATACGCCCACAGTACCAATATTACACCCCATATACGCCCACAGTACCAATATTACACCCCATATACGCCCACAGTACCAATATTACACCCCATATACGCCCACAGTACCAATATTACACCCCATATACGCCCACTGTACCAATATTACACCCCATATACTACCACAGTACCAATATTACACCCCATATACTACCAAAGTACCAATATTACACCCCATATACGCCCTCAGTACCAATATTACACCCCATATACGCCAACAGTACCAATNTTTTTTAAAAATCGGCGACTTTTTAGAAAACTTGTATCAACTTTTGTTTGTAATTCATAACATTCTTTTTTAACGCCGCATGTGCTCTCCAACCTAAATTGTGGCACCCCTACCTTCAACCTAAATTGTGGCACCCCTACCTCCAACCCAAATTGTGGCACCCCTACCTCCAACCTAAGTTGTGGCACCCCTACCTCCAACCTAAATTGTGGCACCCCTACCTCCAACCTAAATTGTGGCACTCCTACCTCCAACCTAAATTGTGGCACCCCTACCTAAAACCTAAATTGTGGCACCCCTACCTCCAACATAAATTGTGGCACTCCTACCTTCAACCTAAATTGTGGCACCCCTGCCTCCAATCTAAATTGTGGCACCCCTACCTCCAACCTAAATTGTGGTACCCCTACCTCCAACCTAAATTGTGGCACCCCTACCCCCAACAATTCCAACTAATGTGTAAATAACGCTCTATGGAAATAATTGTTACCATTTGTTTATATTTAATTTTTTTGTTTTTTTTATTGAAACTGTGACTATATAAAATAATCATGTTTTGAAAGTTGTATTATATTTCTAATATATCCAATTATCATCACCAACAACGCGCCCCATGTAAACTCTCACCTTCCATATCGGGCACCCACACCTCCAGTAGACCTGTAAAATCTTGTAATAGTATTAGAAGTCATGTTATATTTTGATTTCATTTCGTTTATATTTACATGTTTCTTGAATTTTAAAGTATATTTGATATTTAAATTTTATAAACACATCAGGCAGTTCGTTTTTCAAACATTTTTTGTATGTTTTAAACACCAATTTAGAGCATGAGTGTTTGTTTTATTAGACTTAATAAACATATAGCAACTAATTGTTTGACTTTTGTATACTATTATTGTGTGTGTTTTTTAAATGTTTGTTTACCTGAAGGCTGGTGTGGTTATATGTGGGTTGGCAATATGATTGATTTCGTGGTACAACATCAGTATGGGATATGAACTTATAAATGTGATGTCTTATTGCGGTTATGGAAAAACACGCGTTTTAATCTTATGTTATCTTAGATATACAGACGCTCCTTCTATATAGAAGAAAATTGCGTCCACAGATGATCTGTTGGCAAGTGATGCAGCGGTCAAAGGCCACGGCAATAAGGGTTCCACGCATTACCCAGTCGTCTAACTATAATCTAAATAGGTACCAGTTTAGAGCTGGTTGACTCGGGGACTCCTCAGGAACAAATATTACATTATGTGGATAAATCTAAAAGTGTCTAACACTGTTTGTGGTTTAATATTTAGGCAAATGGATGACACACTTTATTATTTCAATAAAAACGTTATATGAGTTTAAAACCAAAAAATTGTTGAATTCAAAATAAAATACAAACAAACTTGACATGTACATCTGTAACATCAGACTAAAGTCTGTACAAAAATTGGTATATAATGAAATATATCATTACACTGATCTTATGAAGCTATGAGCTAGAACTGACAAAAAGAAAAAAATAGCCACTAATTATTTCAAATGTAACATTAGTGGTGCTTACACTTCTCAAAAATGAATTGGTGCCTGTAGTTTTAACATTAGTTGTAACAGTTATCTTGCTTACATTTTACTAGTATCACCAGTATCTGCACTCTTAAAACCAGTGTCAGGACATTTACAACCAGTGTCGGCACCCTTCCCGCCAGTAGCAGCATCCTTAAAACCAGTGTCGGCACCATGAAAACCACAATCAGAAAATTTACAACCAGTGTCAGCATCTTTACCACAAGTAGCTGCACTCTTAAAACCAGTGTCAGGACATTTACAACCAGTGTCCCAACCTTACCACCAATAGATGAATCCTTAAAACTTATGTTGGCAACCTAAGGACAAATGTCGATATTCTTGAAACCAGTGTCGGAACATTTACAACCAGTAACTGCATTCTTACCACCAGTAGCTGAACCACTATAACCAATGTCGGCACCATTACAACCACTGCCACAAACCTTGCAACCAGTGTCGAAACCCTAATATCAAGACACTGCATCCTTATCAACCAGAGTCGGTACATTTTCAACCAGTGTCAGAACCCTTCCTACCATTAGATGAACCCTTAAAACTTATGTCGGCACCCTAAGAACAAAAGTCGATATTCTTGAAACCAGTGTTGGAACATTTACAACGATCGTTAACACCTTATTACCAGTAGCTGCACCCGTAAAAACAGTGTTCGCATATTTACACCCAGTGTCGGCACCCTTACCACCAGTAGATGCACCCCTATAACCAATGTCGGTACCATTACAACCACTGTCAGAAACCTTGCAACCAGTGTCGACACCCTAATATCCAGAAACTGCATTATAAAGAAACCAGTGTCGGCACATTTAATACCAGTGTCGTCACATTTACAACAAGTGTCGTCACATTTACATCCAGTGTCGGCAACTTTACAATCAGTAGCTGCACCCTTAAAACCAATGTAGGCACCATTAAAACCACTGTCAGAAACATTGCAATCAGTGTCGGCACCCTTACTACCAGATAATGCAACCTTAAAACCAGTGCGGCACATTTACAGCCAGTGTCAACCCCATTACCATATTACCATGAGTAGATGAACCCTTAAGACTAATGTCGGCACCTTAAAACTGTGTATGCATCATTCAAACTGCAACGAGTGAATGTACCCCAACAACCAGTGTTGGCACCCTTGCAACAACTGTTCACAAACTTACTTCCTGTTTCAGCACTATTACAGTTAGTTTTGGCACCATTACAAACAGCGTCGGTACCATTACTGCCGTGTCGGCACCTTTCGTACCAGTTTGGACATCACTACCTTCAGTGTTGTCACACTTTCTAGCAGTGTCGGCGCCCGTACAACCAGTAGATGAATCCTTATACTTATGTCGGTACCCAAAGAACGAGAGTCGAAACCCTTGCAACCATTGTCGGCACATTTATAACCAGTGTTGGCACCCTAATCACCAATAGCTACACCCTTAAAACTAATGTCGGCACCATAGTCATCAGAAACTGCATCCTTATCAAACAGTGTCGGTTCATATATAATCAGTGTCAACAACATTACCACCAGTAGATGAGCCCTTAAAAACTTATATCGACATCCTTTGCAACCAGTGTCGGGACATTTATAACCAGTGTCGGCACATTTACAACCAGTGTCGGCATATTTACAACCAGTGTCGGCACCCTTACCACCAGTACCTGCACCCTTAAAACAAGTGTCGGTACATTTACAACCGGTGTCAGCCCCTTTACCATAAGTAGATGAACCCTTAAAACAAGTGTTTGTACATTTACAACCGGTGTCAGCACCCTTACTACCAGTACCTGCACCCTTAAAACAAGTGTCTGTACATTTACAACCATTGTCGGCACCCTTACCACACATACCTGCACCCTTAGAACAAGTGTTGGCACATGTACAACCAGTGTCGGCAAATTTACAACCAGTGTCGGTACATTTGCAACCAGTGTCGGCACATTTAACCAGTGTCGGCACAATTACCACCAGTAAATGAACCAATATAACTTATGTTGGCACCCTAAGAACAAGTGTCCACACTCTTGCAACCAGTGTCGGCACCCTTACTACTAGATAATGCAATCTTAAAACCAGTGCGGCACATTTACAGCCAGTGTCAATCCCATTACCATATTACCATGAGTAGATAAACCCTTAAAACTAATGTCGGCACCCTTAAAACTGTGTATGCACCATTCAAACTACAACCAGTTAATGCATCCCAACAACCAGTGTCGGCACCCTTACCACCAGTAGCTGCATCCTTAAAAGCATTGTCGGCACCATTACAAACACGATCAGAAACCTCACAACCAGTGTCAGCCCCCTTACAACCAGTAGATAAATCCTTAAAACTTATTTTGGCACCCTAAGGACAAGTGTCGACACCCTTGCAACCAGTGTCGGCACATTTACAACCAATGTCATCCCCCTTACCATCATTAGATGAACCCTTAATACTAATGTCGGCACCTTAAAACTGTGTATTTATCATTCAAACTGCAACGAGTGAATGTACCCCAACAACCAGTGTTGGCACCCTTGCAACAACTGTTCACAAACTTACTCCCTGTTTTGGCACCATTACAAACAGCGTCGGTACCATTCTGCCGTGTCGGCAACTATCGTACCAGTTTGGACATCACTACCTTCAGTGTTGTCACACTTTCTACCAGTGTCGGCGCCCTTACAACCAGTAGATGAATCCTTATACTTATGTCGGCACCCAAAGAACGAGAGTCGACACCCTTGCAACCATTGTCGGCACATTTACAACCAGTGTTGGTACCCTTACCACCAATAGCTGCACCCATAAAACCATTGTCGGCACCATTACAACCACTGTCAGAAACCTTGCAACCAGTGTCGACACCCTAATCACCAGAAACTGCATCCTTATCAAACATTGCGGTACAAATATTACCTGTGTCAGCCCCCTTACCACCAGTATATGAACCCATAAAACTTATGTTGGCACCCTAACAACAAGTGTCCACACTCTTGCAACCAGTGTCGGCACCCTTACTACCAAATATTGCAACCTTAAAACCAGTGCGGCACATTTACAGCCAGTGTCAACCCCATTACCATATTACCATGAGTAGATAAAACCTTACACTAATGTCGGCACCCTTAAAACTGTGTATGCACCATTCAAACTGCAACGAGTGAATGCACATCAACAACCAGTGTTTGCACCCTTACAACAACTGTACACAAACTTACTCCCTGTTTCAGCACTATAACAGTTAGTTTCGGCACCATTACAAACAGCGTCGGTACCATTACTGCCGTGTCGGCATCTTTCCTACAAGTTTCGACACCACTACCTTCAGTGTTGTCACACTTTCTACCAGTGCCGACGCCCTTACAACCAGTAGATGAATCCTTAAACTTATGTCGGCACCTAAAGAACGAGAGTCGACACCCTTGCAACCATTGTCAGCACATTTAAAAAAAGTGTTGGCACCCTAATCACCAATAGCTACACCCTTTTTTAAACCAATGGCGGCACCATAGTCATCAGAAACTGCATCCTTATCAAACATTGTCTAATCATATATAACCAGTGACAACAACATTACCACCAGTAGATGATCCCTTAAAACGAAGGGTCAACATCCTTTGCAACCAGTGTCGGCACATTTACAACCAGTGTCGGAACCCTTACCACCAATACCTACACCTTTTAAACAAATGTCGGCACAATTATAAAAAGTGTCGGCACCCTTACCACAAGTACCTGCACCCTTAAAATAAGTGTCGGTACATTTACAACCAGTGTCGGCACCCTTATTATCAGTAGATGAACCCTTAATACTAATGTCGCACACTGAGAACAAATGTCGACAGCCTTGCAACCAGTGTCGTCACTTTTACAACCAGTGTCGTCACATTTACAACCAATGTCTTCACATTTACAACCAGTGTCGTCACATTTACATCCAGTGTCGGCAACTTTACAATCAGTAGCTAAACCCTTAAAACCAATGTAGGCACCATTAAAACCACTGTCAGAAACATTGCAATCAGTGTCGGCACCCTTACTACAAGATAATGCAAATTTAAAACTAGTGTGGCACATTTACATCCAGTGTCAACCCCGTTACCATTTTACCATGAGTAGATAAACCCTTAAAACTATTGTCGGCACCCTTAAAACTGTGTATGCACCATTCAAACTACAACCAGTGAATGCACCCCAACAACCAGTGTCGGCACCCTTAAAACTGTGTATGCACCATTCAAACTACAATCAGTGAATGCACCCCAACAACAAGTGTCACACCCTTTGCCACCAGTAGCTGCAACCTTAAAACTTGTGTCTGTATCATATATTGACATTTTTCTTTGTCTCCTCCCTTAAACACTTAGTATCTCTAGTTAATTCAGTAAATTCGTCTTTGTTACTATACCACTGCTTGTATGACTATATGGTTGGCACTTGAAGTTCGCCTTAGAAAATAAAGAAAATTTGGTCGGCTATTTTAATTTTCCGTTATTGAGTCAATTAAGTCATGTAAAATTTCATTACATAATAAAACCTATAAAGATAATGAAACTAAAGCTAATATCCTTAACACATATTTTGCATCAAAGCTTTCTTCCTCAGGCGAGAAGCTAAATTCAATAAATTTTAATAAAATGGAAAAAATAGTTAACATAACTGTATATGATATATGTATACATTCACTCCTAAAAAACTAATACATAAACAAAGCTACTGGCCCATATAAATTGCCTGCCAGGTTATTAAAAGAAATAAGCAATGAACTGTCCCCAATCTTTGTAGTTCTTTTTCAAGCCTCTCTAAGCCAGGCTAAAGTGCCCAAGAATTGGAATTTAGCCAATGTATAACCACTCTTAAAAAAAGGTGAATAGTCCGACCCTGGTAGATACAGATCTGTATCAATTACTAGAATCACATTTCAATTACTGAAACACATACTATATAGCAAAATAATTAACCACCTTGACAAATATAATGCCCAGAACAGAACAGACCATGTGAAACACAATTTATATGTCTAATAGATGAACTATTAAAATGTTTTGATAATAATGATCGAATACCATCTTAGTTTACTTAAAAAACTTAAATACTTTGAAATCTTAGGACCTTTGCATCTATAAATCCAAGATTTCCTATTGGGTAGGGAGAAAAATGTAATACTTAATGGATTTAAATCTACACCAATAAAGGTTAGCTCAGGAGTTCTACAAGGAACTGTCCTAGGTCCCTTATTATTTTTAATTGATTTAAATGATTTACCCAAAAATAACTTATCTTATCTTAGATATACAGACGCTCCTTCTATGCAGAAGATAATTGCGTCCACAGACCATGAGAGATGATCTGTTGGCAAGTGATGCAGCGGTAAGGGGCCACGGCTATAGGGTTCCACGCATTACCCCAGCCGCCTAACTATTGTCTAGTTAGGTACCCATTCGGAGCTGGGTGACTCGGGGACTCCTCAGGCCGCGAGAACAAATCCTCACCTTCGTGTGGATTCGAACCCGTGACCATCGGTATGACAGTCGAGAGCGCTACCTCTCGACCACCACGTGCCAGGTGGTCTTAACAGGAACTTAAGTTAGGTTATTTGCTGATGATTGTAAAATCTATATAACCATCATGTCAGAAAAAGATAGAAAGATTTTACAAAAAGACTTAGATGACTTAATGGATCGGGAAACTAACTGGAGAAAGTCCTTCCACTCAGAAATATGACAACTGCTAAGAGTAACAAAGAAAAATGAAACAAAAAATTCAAAATACTTTATTCATGGAAAAAACTAACCCAAACTAAAGATGGAAAATACTTAGGAGTCAACATAAATGAGAAACTATCTTAAAATCCCCATGTCAATGAAGTTATTGAAAAATCAAACAAAACATTAGGCTTTATAAAAAGCAACTTTTACAAATGTAACAAAGATATAAAACTAAAATGCTACCTCACCCTGGAGAGATCTATACTAGAATATGCATCTTCTGTATGGGACCCATCCACCAAAGAAAATATTGATAAGTTAGAACAAATCCCCCCCCCCCAAAAAGCTGCCAGATTCATTACTGAGGAATATTAAAAACTGGAAAGAGTAACACCATTACCCGGTAGTTAATCCTTGAAACATTAGAGGATAGAAGAACCAAGAGTAAATTAGTGATTATACATAAGGCAATAATTCTAATTTAGAAATACAACACAAAGATAACTTAATACAACCCTAAGTTAGACATAAAGATAAAAACACCTCTCTTATTCCATATGTAAGAACAAACACATACAAGTTTTCTCTTTTTCCGTCCGCTATTCGGGCGTGGAATGGGTCGAAAGAAGAAGCCATATCTATTAATAAATATTTCCTTCCTATTAATAAGTTTCCACTTGTTTAATTTTGATTTATAAACGTACCAAAGACAAAATATATGATTATGTCACGAAACACCAATACTGATGATAATATCATTATAAACAAACACAAATTTGAGAGAGTTACTAAATTCAAATATCTAGAGGCAACTATAAACGAACACAATGCGATAATTTCGGAGGTGAAAAAAGGCTAACAGCAGGTAATCGCTTCTACTTCAGCCTACAAAAATTTCTAAGATGCAAAAACCTCTCAAGGGGAACAAAGAAAATAATATACACCACTATTATAAGACCGGTAGTAACGTACGCTAGTGAGACTTGGACCCTGACCAAATAGGCTGAGAACCTACTCAATACTTGGGAGAGAAAAATACTCCGCATGATATGTTGCCCTGTTATAGAAAATAATATTGGAGAATTCGTACCAATCAAGAACTATAGGATATGTTCAAAGACCAACCCATAGTCACATGTATCAAAAAAGGAAAGCTACGCTGGGCATGGAATGTTAAAAGGATGCCAGAATATAGAGCAGCAAACATAATTTACAGGTAGAAACCTAGAGGCAGACGACTCACTGGTCGCCCAAGAATGAGATGGATCGATGATGCGGAAATGGACCTACACCAGCTGGGGGTGCGAGCATGGAGAAAGAAAGCAACCAACCGATCTGAACGGAAGAATGTGGTAGAGTATGCCGGGGCCCTACATGGGCTGTAGCGACACAGATGATGAAGATGATAATGTTATACTGACCAAAACCATTTTGTGAATACCAGTAACCTCTGTTCCATGTGAATGATTGTTTAGCTCGGGTCTTCATATTGGAAGAAAATAAAATTGTTTGTTAAGAGATATTAAATATTTCATAGACGACTTATATAGTTGACATTAAAGTCCTACTTAGATTTTCAACAACAACTTTCTATAAGTCTTAGTTTAACTAATGATTTCATGAATATCATTTTTTTTCTTAATCGACATTAACTATGGAATTCGGTAATTGGTCAATCCATAGCATGACAATTAAATTTAAATTAACGTTCATAGCCCCAGGAAATTTCGACCCTTGACGGTACAAACCAGGTCGATTCATTTGGGGGCAGTTCGACCACAGGACGTTTTGACCACAGGGTGTTATGAACCCGAACGTTTCGACCTCTTTGAATCTACACCGTGTATATATATATATATATATTAAATTTTTTTAAAAAATTAACGACTAGGGGCAACTGAGAAATAGTCATACAAATAANATATATATATATATTAAATACTTTTTTAAATTATTTTTTTTTTGTGTATAAAAATAAATCAAAATAATATGATTGTGCATTAAAAATTAAATACAGCTTGAAATAGTTATTTGTAATTCTAGTTTACAATGATTTGAAAATAGTATATATACTTATAACCAGTCAACATTTCGCTTACATTTCTGATTATGATAAATCAGCCATTCCTTTGATATCTTTCATACCTATCTAACTTCACCGCAACCCCGATCCGATGTAATCGGGAAATAAAAAGGCAATGTGGTCAGATGGTCACTTTTAAAGGTGCCTACATTCTCGTTGCCCCCCGACTCCCTTTATTTACCCTTTCCATAACCTTCGCCAAAACACGGCGTGCTGTTGTGGTCACTGAGTCTATCCATTGAAACACGTCATTATGAAACCCCCGAAAAAATATGTAAATAATGCCTTTTGCTGAGAATTGTCATGCGAACCAAGAAGCTTGAATGTTATTATTATCTTCCACGCGGAAGCATTAACTGATGAATTTTGTTTACTTGAAATTCGGACAACTTTGTATGTTTTATTAAATCAGTATTTCTGGGAGGGATGTCCTCACATGTTAAGGAACACAAAAGGAAGGGGGCGGGTTTGTTATGGTTCCGGGGCCTGCGATGTGTATTGTTCAGCATGTCGACACATTAAAAAACGCAAATAAAGGGGAAACAACTCAAAAAAAATATTTTTGTCATCACACTGAAAATCTTTGAAAGATTCAAATACATGCATTTTTAAAAACCAAATTATCTATTAGGTCCTTTTTAAATGTGTTTTTCAAAAATAATAAATTAAAACTTTAATAATAACTATTTGAAACTGTATTTAATTTTTAATGCGTAATAATAGTATGTTGATTTATATTTATACCAAAAAATTAATTTTAAAAACTATATTTTTAAAAAAGTTTACGGTGTCAATACACAGGTGACTACGCTTTGCTTAATTTGCTTAACGGCCATTCCGCCCACAGTGAGCGTTGGCCATGTCGTTTGAAATAGTGCGCCATTGCACCCGGTCGGCGGCAATTGATCTAAGATGTTGTAGCCACGAATCGTTAAACTTTTTCCGGCCAAGGCTGAATGGGATCATAATAAGTTCCTCGGCCTTCTTGTGGAAATATCGCTGCGTTGTTTGTTGAACGCCTCCTTTGGGGCTTTTCCAAGTTGGCCCCTGTAGGCTGGTAAAAGTTTTATAGGGCAATCGGGAATCAGGCATCTTCATAACGTGACCGATCCATTTCCAACGGCGCAAAATCATTGTTGCGGCTAGAGGGTGTTTTAGTCCGCATCGTTGGCGAACAGACTCGTTGGTAATAAAGTCTGACCAACGCACTTTTGCAATTCGTCGGAGACAACGGTTTTCGAAGGCTTCCATTTTTCTAAGCTGGTCTATTTTTACGGGCCACGTTTCAGTAGCATATAATAGCGTGGCTCGGACCGTCGCACAGTAGATTCGGGTTTTCGTTTTGGTGCGAAAATCGGGTCTACTCCAAAAATGTTTTAGGGCTGCAAAGATTGATGACGCTCTTGCAATTCTCATTGGCATTTCTTCGTCCAGCTGCCCATTAGGAGACATTCGGCTACCAAGGTACGTGAAAGAGTTAACCGATTCCATGCGATCATTTCCAATCGTCAGGTCAACATTTTGCGATGCAGGATCTAGATTGGCTGCAAAATATTTTGATTTGGCACAGTTGAGCTTGAGTCCCACAGTTGATGCTGCCTGTACGATGCGATCTATCATTGCCTGCATGGTGTCAGGAGAATCCGCAAGCAATGCAATATCATCGGCAAAAGTAAGATCCGTGATGGAATGTTCGCTTGGGTAAATTGTAATACCACGCGCTTGCAGGTCGTATCAGTCGAAATGCCCTGTGGTCGACTTGTCCAAGAACGAACCTCCGCGGTCGAACTATCCGGGGTCGAAGCGTTCGAGGTTCAATCATCCTGGGTTCGGAAAGAGAGAGAGAGAGAGGGAAAAGGGAGAGAGAGAGAGAAATAGAGAGAAAGAGAGGATGGGAGAGAGAAAGTGAGAGAGAGAGAGGAGAATATTAACATTAATGATGTGCTTTGAAGGGTAAAGAGTTACTTGCCAGCTGCATTTGGACGAGCAGTCTAATAATAGCAGATATCATCAGCATCATTTGGACGAGCAGTCTAATAATAGCAGATATCATCAGCATCATTTGGACGAGCAGTCTAATAATAGCAGATATCATCAGTATCATTTGGACGAGCAATCTAATAATAGCAGATATCATCAGCATCATTTGGACGAGCAGTCTAATAATAGCAGATATCATCAGCGTCATTTGGACGAGCAGTCTAATAATAGCAGATATCATCAGCATCATTTGGACGAGCAGTCTAATAATAGCAGTTATCATCAGCATCATTTGGACGAGCAGTCTAATAATAGCAGATATCATCAGCATCATTTGGACGAGCAGTCTAATAATAGCAGATATCATCAGCATCATTTGGACGAGATGTCTAATAATAGCAGATATCATCAGCATCATTTGGACGAGCAGTCTAATAATAGCAGATATCATCAGCATCGTTTGGACGAGCAGTCTAATAATAGTAGATATCAGCAGCATCATTTGGACGAGCAGTCTAATAATAGCAGATATCATCAGCATCATTTGGACGAGCAGTCTAATAATAGCAGATATCATCAGCATCATTTGGACGAGCAGTCTAATAAA
>MUZC01001919.1:0-10924 GCA_002072015.1 Radix auricularia | reverse complement strand
GGGGGTTTAAGTATTTTTAACGACGTGTGACTAGGGGGAAGGGGTGGGTTTATAATGGGCCAAAGTAACGTAACGTCAATTTTAGACTGCCCTTAACTGACATTAATATACAAAATTAATATTCAATTAAATTTGAGTTTAATTATAACACAAGTGCCGCAAAAAGTCTCAGATATTAATAAGAGTCACAAAGTAGCGCTGTAATAGCTAAAAATAAAACATATATTTAGAATTCAAAAACGTAAGTTCTCATAAGAAAATTAAATTTTGCTCTGAAATAATATACGTGTAGAAACTGCAGGATTGCAAAAGTTGCATAGAAAATTATTTACAGGCTTTAAAAGAAGCAATCGGTTAATTTAGGGGGATTGCGGTGGTAGGGGCAGAGGTTGCTTGTGGCTGCTTTTTACCACGTTTTTATTAGTTTGCTTTCTTGTCTGTCTTTCCGGGGCAAAAATTGAATTCCTTTTTTGAACCACTTCTGATCATCCAATTTTGATGAAATTTTGCATGCATATTTGATTCACATGACAATTTAATATTTCATTAATTATAGTACTCAATTTTACTTAATTAATTAATTAATTACTAATCAAAATGTCTATGATTTCTTGTGTGTGAGGGAGACAACCAAGGAAATACAACAACAAAGGGAAGTTTTTCTTAGTTTGCTTTCTTGTCTGGATGTCTTTCTTGTCTGGATGTTTTGATGAAATTTTGCATGCATACTTGATTCACATGACAAAACGTCAGGCGCATTCGGCTGAAATTAAATGAAGTATCATATATAGACTGTGGAGGAATTTGAAACTGAAAAGTGTAATGTAAAAGCATTAATAGACCAAATTTCAGCCGAATGCGCCTGACGTTTTTAGTTTATTTTCTTCTTTCTCATCACATTTGCTCTCCTACACGTATCACGTAAGTGAATTTATTGTTTAATTTAATTAGCTCATTACTTGTTATTCTAATTAATAAACTTTAGTCGAACTTCTCTTAGTGGAACTGAAAGAATCAGAAAATAAAACGGCTAAGGCAGTTTCCAGGTAGGACGATTTGTGGCGTATTAGGCACAAAGTGATCAAGGACAATGTTGACATTGAGAGTGGCTGGGATGGGGGTGGGGTCAAGCTTATAGGCTTGACAAGAGGGAGAGGTGGTGTGAGAGTTTTCCTATAAATATATAAAAAAAAGCCGACTTAGCTGTGAAATACCAACAGCACCGAAAAATACCATAGAAAAACAAGTGAATCCCTTCACAGTTTTACAAAGACGTCTTGGATAATTCGACTTTTGTAGGTTTGATCCAAAATTCTAAGTGTGAAAGATATATCAAATAAATAAGTCTAACTGAATGTGGCTGGGACCTAACAATTACTTATTTGTAGTAAGATATACGACTTAGCAAGACCCCTCTGTATTTAAACGATTTCAGCGTCCACCTCTTACGCGTACATATTTCTTGAATTATGGATCATATCAAATGTAGTTGATTGTAACTGTACGATTAAAGAGAGATCAAGATGAAATAGCTATATTTTATCTTTGTCTCGAAGTGAAACTTACATGTCAGTCAATGATACTTTTTTAAAAAACATTTATGAAGCATGCTATTACAGGTCTATACAAGTCTACAGTAAAATTTATTTTTTTAAAATATGTGATTCAAATAACTTTGTAGAATGTCACATAGGCGCTAAGAGGGAAGTAGAATCTCTCGGGAATTTGAGGTCCGTTAAGGGGAAAATTTTGTTTTTCTTATATTTAACAAATAAGTAGCCGTAAAAGCCATTAAAACATTAACTTTAATTAGTTTTGTCAGCAATAAAAATTGTTATGATGTTAGATCTCGTAAATCGTCTCAGCAATGTAATAATTAGATGTTTTTTTTTTTTTTTTTTTTAAATATGATTTTTAATTTGAAAACATACATTTCATAAACCGTATTTGATTTACGATATTGACATTCGGTTTTTAAATTAATTATTAATTGTTTAGAAACTAAATAAACTAGGCTTAAAAAGAACCCTCATGTAAACTTCACTCGTGTTTCAACTGTTTTAACTGCCTTGGATATAAAAGTGTGGCAACCTTAGAAGAACGTATTTCTTTTACTTGTGTACGTGCATGTAGCAATCATCTTGGTAAACGTACATCTAAGTACACTAGCATAACCGATCATTCAAAATATGTCATAATCAGTTAAATTACGTGTACAGTTAACATGTCTTGACTGTTACAGGCAGAAAATACCTATATATTTTATTTTTAAAAATATTTTTTTTTAATTAATGACACAAGGAATTGATTCTAAAAATAAATATTTAAAAGTATCATAATATTGAAAATATTCTTGGTTCTTTTTTTTATTTTTTTAATGTTTGAAAATTTGATAACATAAAAAGTGTCAATGTCAGTTACGATTACATAATTGATTAAATACTTATGATAATTTTAATGAATTTTTAAAATGACGTAACGTTTGTAAAAGAAACATGTAGAAGCATTATTTAAAAAATAACGTTTATTGCAGCAATAGATCTCTCAGTAAAGGCTCAAGATTGGAACTGTGAAAAAGGAAACATCAACATTGCTTTGATATACGATTGCCGATATAACTTACAATTGCAACAAATCTTCTTTACCCAAGTGCTTAAAAGTTTGAAGACTCTCAAGATGCTAAGTGATCAATTTGATGTGGAGACTAAGCAATTTTCGTTCAATCTCTTTCTGATGACATATGGCTTAACGGAGATGCAAACATTTGAGATTCTAACACAAAATAACTTCACTCAATCAAATTTTAACGACTCGATATTACAAATAAACACCTCGTACTGTCCTGAATATTTGCCTAGTGAAAATGTATTTCATGAAACAAGGAATGTATTAAATGGTGCAAGCAGCATTCAACGTAAACTGGCCATATTTGTCCTGGACCAAAATATAACGAATAATATATCTGACAAGAACGTGTCTCGATGGCTTGAAAATGAACAAAAATTTAATACTGATATCAAACGCTTGTTTGTATTGGTGAAAAATAGTGTGAAAATGAAAGAAAGAGGCTTGTACTCAATCAATGCCAACACACTAGATGATACCGAACAACTTGTGGACAAAATCATCGGTCTTCTTGCAGCAAGTGTAATACAAATTTTAAGGGAGACAAAAATGACCGTAGTTGTTACTTCGTGATAGAAAGACAACAAATCATGACTATGAATGAAGCGAATGAACTGTGTGGTAAGACGTGGCACAAATCACATTTAGTTATATTAAATACCCAAAAAGAATTAACATTCGTCTCGGAAATTTTAAGAAATCGATTCACGGTAAAAATTTCTAATAAACAAGGTTGCAGAATCACAGGATGGGGTAGATTTTGGAGCGGAGGTGCACATAGGCCACCTGTAAGAAGGGGGAGGGCATGCTATCGGCGAAAAAGAATGATTTGTGACGCGTTAACGCATGAATATAAAACAATTTTAGGGCTTAGCTTACTTCAGAGTAATAGCTCAGTAGAGTACATATGGGTGGATAAGACTCCCTTTACAATATCTCCGATGAGACGAACAGAGATCTGCGGCTTAGCTCCAAAGATAAATAATGCGGGATCTTTTACGTTGAAGGTATCTTCTGTGCAATCGGTCAATATTTACCCTTGGCAGTTTAGATGAATTAAATTCTGAGCCTTTGTTGCGTCCGAAGTTTAAAAATAGCAAAGCTTTTTCATCATTTACTAATAAGAGTAAAATTAATGCTCAAATTATGCGGGCTCCGAAATCAACAGACTATATGTGTTTATATGACATAGGCTCTAATAGGCAACGAGTAAATATTTTTAACAACTATCTTTTACAAAACTGTGAACAATTCGTGTGTCCAGTAGGATTTGTGAAGTGTCCAGATTCCTACTGTATCCCAGCATACCTCGTACATGATAGTACTAAAGATTGTCCTCATGGAGAAGATGAAGTTTTCATTAACAGTGACACGTCACTCTGTCAATAGAAACTACAATTTACATTAAGAAACATATGTCTACCAAAAGATCTGTGTTTTACTAATACGCAATGCTTAAATGAATCTCATGACTCTGAATGTAAGGTTAAATGTTCTGATAAATATGTGTGTATATCAAATTTGAAAAGAAACAATACTAACCAAAACAGTATTATATATAGGATATTTATTGAAACAACAGTTCAGTTATATGAAGTCACAAGCAACTTTTATTTCACTCCACAAGTCTATTCTTTATTTCCATACTTCAAACTAGATGAAATCACTTTAAGTAAATGTTCAATTAGAAACCTGGACGACGTCATTGAGAAATTGGACAAATCAGCTTTAATAAACTTTGATCTAAGTGGTAATGATATTTATAACAACAAGGTTCCACCTATGAAAGATATAAAGAATTTGCGAAAATTAAATTTATCTTATAATGAAAACTTAGACTTTGATGAAAACTTTATTTTTCCTTTAAAATTGATTGCAATTGATTTGTCTTACACTAAAAGTGGTAAAATTGTAATGAAAAATTTAGTAAATTTGACCCGGTTAAGGAGATTGCCACTCCGCCATGTTGAACCGATTGATTTAAGCAAAGTCTCTGGAAATGTCAAACTTGATATCTTGGATGTACGTGAAACAGAAATCTTAAACTTAAAAGCTGGCTACCTGAGTTGGTTGACTATTGGCAAGGCTTTGTACACAGATGACTTTAGATTATGTTGTGATGTAATCAGGGGTAAGAACATTTCATTAGAAACATGCCACGCCCCACGTGACGCAATCTCCACGTGTCATGACCTGATTGGTGACCCACTAAAACGTGTCATTCTTTGGGTAGTTGGCGTTTTATCTCTTCTAGGAAACTTGGTAGTGATTATATACAGACTAGTGTGGGACAGGGCTGTTTTTAAAACAGCGTACGGTCTGTTTGTTGTCTGTTTGGGTGTATCAGATTTTATCATGGGTGTATACCTTTTGATAGTTGCTGGGGCTGACATCTTGTACAGGAACCTGTACGTTTTTAACGACATGTACTGGAGACATAGTAACATCTGCCAATTAGCAGGCATTCTATCAACATTCTCTAGTGAGACGTCTGCCATGTTCATTTGTCTTATTACACTAGACAGGTACTTGGTCATTCGGTATCCGTTTGGTCAACACAGATTTTTCAAAGTCTGGGAAGATAACCTCAATCTGTTTGACACTGATCATTGGTGTCGTGGTGTCTGTGTTACCAGCTGTGTTTCCTGGCTGGGAGATTTACTCCACTAACGGGATGTGCCTGGCTCTTCCATATAGTGCCGGGAAACACATGGGTTGGGAATATTCGGCCATCTTGTTTGTTTGTTGGCCTAAACTTTATTCTATTTATCATTATAGCCATTGGTCAAATCGCTATTTTTCTGGCTGTAAGCCAGAGAAACAAACCTACATCAAGCCAGAGAAACAAACCTACATCAAGCCAGAGAAACAAACCTACATCAAGCCAGAGAAACAAACCTACATCAAGCCAGAGAAACAAACCTACATCAAGCCAGAGAAACAAACCTACTTCAAGCCAGAGTGACTCTCTAAGACGAGCCTAAGATTTCTCTGTTGCTAGACAGTTATTTCTTGTGACCATGTCAGATTTCTGCTGTTGGTTTCCTATTGGTATTTTGGGTATCATGTCTCTTAACGGCTACCATTTCAACCCAGAAGTCTACGCTTGGTCAGCGGTTCTCATACTGCCAGTAAACTCCGCCATCAAACCGCTTATCTACACATTTCCTGTTATTCTGCGGAAGATTAGATTGACTGATGAGATTTCCAGCGTGACTTTTAGAAAGTAATGAGCCTTAGAAAGTAATGAAACGAAAGTAAATTTAAATGTAGTAAATTAAAGTTAAATTAGTTTTATCACATTGATTTCACAATTAAATGTATTTAAAGTTATGTGTGTGTGTTAGATTTCTTTTGAAATTTGTCTACCAATGTAACTGAATAAGTTAACAAATGTATATTTTAAATATAAATTTCTTTCAAATTTAAATATGTGTAATTATAGTTTTTAATTTTTATTAAAATGATATTTTCTTTTAACGTTATTTGTACAATATCACCCATTGATATCAAATAAGCACATACAGGACTTAAATCTAGCCTTATATTAATTTTTAAAATTCAATTTATAATATTTATTTTAAAAATAAATGAGAGTAATTAAAAATTATTCTAAGATTTTATTGCCATTTCCCCTCTCCCTTTGTCACAGATCATTACACTAACTTAGCATGCAAATGTGTATTCCAAATGAAAGTTGCAAATACCACAAAGCAGTATTTTCTTTTTAAAAAAGAGCATGTTTCTATTACATTTTTATTATGTTTTTAATATGTATTTAGTATTAGAATGTATTCTAATATTATTTCACGCGTGAAGCATTTTAAAAAGTAATAAATACAATTTAAAGCAATAAAAAGTTTGTGTTGTTTTGTTTTTTCAAAGTTGCGCGTTTTGATGTAAATTCTCATTCCTTAACACCTTAATTGTCCTAAATTTGTTACCTCCCCCAACCCTAGTTACGTAACCTCATTTATGGACATAATTTAAATGTATTGAAATTTTTGTCTTGATAAAAGAAAAGAAAGTCAAACTAAAGGTTCGTGCGTGTCAATATTTATTTAATTTTGTTTTTTTTAACTAAATATACGTTTTTTTTAAATAGAACCCATGCAATTATGTTTTTTTTTAAATTAATTAACAATACATTAGTTCTAAAGCCTGATATTTTTTTTCTAAAACATAAACACATTAAACATGTCTACCGACAACTTCATCAATCACATCTGTGGCTCTGCCTATACTGCCATTCGTCAGATCAGTTCAACCCGTATTACTTAACAGATGGTGCAACAAAACTTCTTGCATGTGCTCTTGTTCTAGCTCGTATTGATTACTGTAATTCTCTCAGGTGAGCAAAACCAATGCATTGGAAAACAACAGGGACTTCAAAATTCAACTGACAGATTAGTTCTAAAGACTACAAAAAAATTACCGTGCAACTCTGCTACTTTACTCACTTCATTGGCTACAACTTCTTTTCTGACTTATCCCTTTTATATCTGACAGAACTTTTGTCGGTCTACTCACTAAGTCGTCAGCTGCGCTCTTCTGCAGATACACGCATTCTACGTTATCCTAGGAGAAGAACTATAACATTTGGTGAAAGGTCCTTCTCTTTTTGTGCAGCCAAACAATTGCAGTCACTACCATTACACATCTGTAGTGTTTCAACTACTTAGTACTTCAAGACTGCACTTAAAACTCATCTTTTAATGATTAACGTCCCTGATGTATAGCGTATTGTCATTGATGTAGTTAGTACGATATGAATTTCTAATAATTAATGTATATGTTATAATATCCATTTAAAGCGATATGAGCCTGGCTCGTTGCTGGGATACATCGCTATATAAATTATCATTTTATTATTATTATCATTATAAATAATGTTATACTCCTGGTAAAGCAGCAATTAGTAAAAGCAGTTTGGAAGAGAATCAATGACTTTAAAAAAATTTTATGTATGAAAGTACAAATAGTTTCATCATTGTAAACATCACAAACATTTCAGCACAAATAATACCCAAAAATATCAGGAGCTAAAAATAAATCACAATCATCACCTATAATTTTAAAAAATCACAAACTTTACAAGAGTGATCAATTTAATTGGTGGCTTACACCTATTCCAGTAACGACAAATGAATATTATCATTTTGTTTAATCAGAGTGCATGGTATAAAACCTGGTATATAAAGCTGTGGGGCATCAAATGTCCGAGCTATTTTATGGTGCAATTCCAAATTGCTTCGCGCTAGAGATAAATATCGTTGTAACACTATCCAATTACGAGCAGCATTAAATGAGATAAAAGGTAATTTTTTAAAACTTTTATTGCCATCAAATCTTGTGTAAATACAATATTATAATTAACCAAGTGTAATAACTACATGTTGATAACCAAAGTGATCACAGCATTTGACAAAGATTATATCTAACAAATGACCAGTTCAGTTTATTCCTCTTATTGTTTGTAGAGCACGATTTGGAACAACTCTTATGTTATAGCGATTTGTAAAACATCAAACCACGTACACATTGATTGAATAAGGGATTCAGTTTATGGTGAACAAAATAATGTATTGATTGAAGACAGTTAGAGATTAATACATATTGCGTCATGGCAAGCACATATTTTAAACATTTATTTAAAACTATTATTATTGAAATTTTATTTATTGATATGTAATTATACATGTCAGTGTATAAATTTGAGAATTTAAAATCGTTTCTAATGATCTACATTATTTGCTGAGACGGTGTACTTTAGATGTGGTCTTTTATAAGCTAATTTATATTTAAGTAAATGTATCTTCCTTTCTTTGTTGATGGAATGTAACACATTTTAAGAATAAATATTATTTATTTTATTTAATTTTTGAATTATTCATAATTAACTATTATTTTTTGTCAAAATTTGTATTGAAACTATGTACATACATATTTGATATATTTATTGAGGGGTGATATAAATAAAATATATGGGGACAAAGCAACTTAAAAACATGAAAATTTGATGCGTCAAATGTCCCTCTAAAAAAATAAAATAAAAAAAAATGATTTTATGACTTTAAAATAAGGAAATCCAAATTATTTTTTTTGCGAAACATTAAAACATCAAAAAGTCATATGATTCAGTTTGAAGGAAATAATGTACTGGAAATATATAATTTACAACAAAAAAAAATATTTTCGAATTTCGTTACTTTTTATATATTGACATATATGTTTATTTTTGTTTTCATATTTTGCAAAGTTTTTACTGATACTTTTTATTCGTTCTTAATATCGAATATGGCCACGAGTTTTAGCCCGTGGTCTCCGACTTCAGCCTGCTGTATTTTCTGGAGATGCTTCCATAGCCTTTGTTCATCTAAGACCATCTGCAGGCACCAGTTTTTTGGTGTTTTTTTGGCAAGTGATGCTTGTTCACATGCCATGGTTATGGGTTCCACGCATTACCCCGCCGCTTCTCGGCCGTTTAGAAATGGGTGGGTCTCGGGGGCGCCCTGGGCCTTGGCTACCCATGGATTCGAGTTAGTGACCATCGGAGCGCCAGTCGAGCGCGCTTGCCACTCGACCACCGCGGCCCACTACTGATTGAAGTATGTTATTTAACTAAATATATATAATTTAAAAAAAAAAGAATTATTTTTAAGGACATTTGACGTAAAAATGTATAACAATTGTAAAAGATTCTTTACTGAAGACTTTAGAATCGTTTTTAAACGTTTAGAAACTTGCCCGTTATCATTGAAGTTAATACACACAAAGGAAAAACAAGTTTTATCAAATATATTTTTCGTTGTAATGAAAGTCAACAACACTCAATAAGTTTTATGAACTTCAGAAATCAAGAAACATTTTTCTTTAGTAAACGCAAATTAGTCCTAAACCAACTCTTTCAACTAGAGCTTTTTGTGTACTTAAATGTACCAAGTGCTTGTTTATTAAATTTTATTTATTTAACTTTTTTTTTTAAAAATCTTTTCTTTTATTCTTTTTTTACATTCATTGATTTATTTTATTTTTTATGTTATTTTTTTGGTTGAGTTACGGCCAAGACTTTCTTTTTTTTTTTTTCAACGTTTTATTACATTACCAAAATATGCTGTGATGAAAACAAACGTCACGAGAACAAAGAGACAGCCAGAGATGACATCAAACATCCTGTATCCCTTGCCTAAGACGAGTTTTGTAAGTTATAGTAGTAACACTAAACGTTATATTAATAGTTCTTTGGCTACCAACATTATAAACTGTAGAAGACTGAAAAACACATTCTTCTATGTTTTAAAAAGATGATGTAAGCAAAGATATAAACGTCCATAAAATTAAATCTAATGTAATAAAAAAGATAATAAACACGAAATTATAAGAAACCCAACATTTTGAAAGAAAATTTTACAAACCAATAAAACTTTAGTTTCAATGACCATCAAAAACTTTTTACGATTAACATCTTTCTGCGAACAAAAATATAAGTTAATTTTAATGATTTTATATAAAGATGATAATTTCAATAATCGTTTCTAAAATTATTGAAATTGATTGCGCTCGCCTTATCTTACTTTTGTGAGAATAAATAATGCCCGCTTTTATTTACAAATAGAAAATTAACTAAAACGAAGAAAATAAACTATTTCCATGAGACCCCCCCCCAATCCGGAGCGGAGTGGTCGCTTCTAGAATTGGCCAGAGTGGCGTCCAGGACGCTAGGTCGAGTGTGAGTCGGGCTGGGCAATGAACGAAGCCTTGTCGGTCTCGATACATACGAAAAGCATTTATCTATCTCTCCAAAACCCTTGACACATCTACCTTGAAAAGCATGAGGTGTAATTTGCTTACCCGAATGAGAGTCAACCGTGTTCGCAAAAAATTGGGGGGGGGGGGGGGGGGGAAAAAAATTAAAAAAAAAAAAATAAAAAAAAAAAGAAAATAAANGGGAGAACAGTTTAAAACAAACATTAAATTTAAAAAAGTTCACAAAACAAAAACACAAAAAAAATTAAGAGAGTACATTAACAAAAATGTTTGACATTGGAGTGAACTCGGCTAAATCGTGGATGTAAACATTTACGTAGACATTAAAAAAATGTGCATAAATTTCGTTACGATTGATCTGAAATTTTGATACAATGCATTGTTAGATGACACGCGTTTATGTGCAAACATATGAGCTCCCTTGTATCACTGGCAGCGAGTCATTTTTTACTTTTGTTTTTCCACCGTTCAGACCAAGATAAAGAGATAGATAGAGAGAGAGAGAGAGAGAGAGAGAGAGAGAGAGAGAGAG
>MUZC01001918.1:0-11848 GCA_002072015.1 Radix auricularia | reverse complement strand
CCTATTTCCCATTTAGGTAGAAGCATGAAAAATTTGATTTTTTTTAGTACAAGCTCCCGACAATTGGCAAAAAGAATGTTAGAATTCCCTCTAATTGGGTACCGGGGGCCCAAATATACTTTTTTTATATTAAAAAAAACAAAACTTATCACTAATTCTCCAATTATCAGTGTAGGTAGGAGCATGAAACTTTGGGTAATTGTTAAGTAACCTCTCAGGACAAATGTTGGTGTAAAAGAATTTTGAAATTCACACTCATGGGGTATGAACTCCAAAAACGTATTTTTTTATATGAGATTTATAAAAATTGAAAATCACTGGTTCTCTTATTTCTCGATTAGGTAAACTCATAAAACGTTGGGTAATTGATAATTACACTTTCACGATGGTAGCAGATGAAAACATATTTCAAAATATCTCTTACTGGGTGCCGGGGGGCCAAATGCAGTTTATTTCCTAATATAAACTATATAAAACTACACATAACTAATTTCCCCATTCTCCATATAGGTGAAGCATAAAACTTTGGGAAGTTGTTGAGTACAATCTCCAGATGAAAGTTGGTGAAAGAGAATGATACATTTCCACTCACATTGGGGCCGGGGGCCCAAATATAATTTTTTTTTAAAATTAAAAACCGACTCATCACAAATTCCACAATTCATCGTGTAGGAAAAAACATACAACTTTAGGAAGTTGTTGGGTACCCTCAAAACGACGAAAATTGGCGTAAAATAATTTTTAAATGCACGCGCATGAGGGCCTGAGCCAAAAAAACGTGTTTTTTCCCTTATACGTGCCATAAAAATTTGAAAATCAATAATTCTCAAATTTTTAATATAGGCAAACGCAGGAAACTTTGGGGGTTTGTTAACTACACTTCCACGATGGCAGCAGGTGAACAATTATTTAAAACCTTCTTTACTGTTGCCTGGGAGGCCAAAATGTAGTTTTTCCCTAATATTAACCTTATAAAAATAAAAATCCCTAATTCTCCCATTCCCTAAGTAGGTTGAATCATAAAATTTTAGGAAGTTGTTGGGTACCCATTCACGACAAAAAATAGCGTGATATATTTTTAAAAGTCACACTCATCGGGGCCGTGTTTTTTTCAAATATGTGCTATATACAAATTGAAAAGTACTATTTTTCCTATTTCCCAAAAAGGTAAAGCATAAAAATTTGGGGATTTTTTAAATACACTTCCACGATGGCAGCAGTTGGAATAATATTTAAAATATTCCTTGGTGGGCGCTGGGGGCAAAAATATAGTTTCTTTATGCATTCGCTTACTTATCACTAATACTCCATCTTCCCGCAGCAGAGCGCGGGCAAATTGCTAGTATATATATATATGCTCATTTTAAAGTTTACAATTTGAAAATCTTTTTTTTAATGGAGAAGATTTTTACGTAAAGAATACTATTATTAATAATTAATTATTTTTTTAATAAATCGAAAAACTTATTTAACAAAAATCGCCAGACGTAATCGTAATTTCATCGATTAAAATAATTTTAATCGATAAAAATTGTTACCGATTAATCGACAAATTAATCAATAATTTCTGCAGCCCCTGTAATTTAGATAGATGGATAGATGGATAGATGGATGGATGGATGGATGGATGGGTAGATGGATGGATAGATGGATGGATGGGTAGATGGATGGATAGATGGATGGATGGGTAGATGGATGGATAGATGGATAGATGGATAGAAATAGATGGATGGATATAGATGGATGGATGGATGGATGGACGGATGGATAGTTAGATAGGGATACATCTTTAAAAACAATGAAATTATATTGCAATCCCTTTAAACTTACGCAGGTCTCGTTATTGCGCATGGCAACTGATCCCTTCATTAGCGGCTATTTTGAAAAGTTTTCGAAGTGCATCACTGTCATCTACACAAGACTTGCCAGTGAGAATAGCAATGATGCATGTTGCATATCGGTCCACAATTCTAATGAGATAGAGGCAGTTTATAATGAAACGTTAGAATGACCTTAAATTATTGAGAGCCAAAGAAATTTGGGGGGGGGGGGCATTTAAAATTTAAACAAGAAAAAAAATATTTTTAAACATAAATTTTAGATAGCTGATTACAAATGTTTAGCAAACATAAACAAAATGTCTCTTAAACTATCAACACTTAATATTTTTAAAAAATTGACTGCTCAATGTCAGTAAACGTGAAAAGGAGTAAGTAACTTAGTGTTACTAATCTGTTAAAATGTTTAACCAAAATACAAAAAATGTGTTTTCTTTATAAATATTTTTTTAATCAATGATAATTTCGATTTATGTTCATTATATTTTCAAAATGTTAAGTGTTTGTTATGTTGATTCATTATTTTATTTGAATCACGGAACCTAATCTAAGCTCTAATTACATTTGGTCTATACAAAATTAGCGGCACAAAACATTATTATCCATTTAGAAATATGTTCATTTCCTGATTCGTCTAGACTTTACTTTATGAATGCAATAAGCGCCCTTATTTATCTAGATAGCTGCACTAGGTCCTATTATAACTTGTAGACATAGAACAATAATTTGATCATTAGTTGTTTTTTTTCATAGTTGTAGATCAATATTAATATTCTATTTGCAATAAACTTCTACATAAATTTGTTCATAAAATAAAATTTTAACGTATTTATTTGCCAAATCGTAAAATGTTAATCTATACATTCGAACTGTAAAGAACTAATTTAAAGGTTGGACGAATAGCAAAAAGTCTTTATTACGAATTATTTAACGAAAAGTTGTTTTTTTTTTTAAAAGCCATCAGAAAATTTTCTTATGGGAAAAGATTATACTTAATGGAGGCGTCACTAATCTTGGTGTCACCAACTAACCAGAGGTGTCATTAGTGTTGGTGTCATCCAGTATGGAAGATCACAATGGTGTCATAACCTCACATATTACTCTTCGAGTCTATCAGTGTCAAAAAACGACTACCTACAGAATTTTACCCATTGGTGTCACCCCCTTTCCTTGGTGTCTACCGGTGCGGGCAGCAACCGGCGCACACCCCTAGTGACACATCTGATGTAAATACTATTTAAACGATTTTTTTAAAAACGACGCTTGATGTGTAAAGTTATGACACAAAAATTGATTAAAACATGTTTCAACAGCACATACAAGTTAAGCGTACTTAGAACTATAATTATTTATACATTACGGGCAAATGTCAGCATTGTTCTGGTTCTCTGCACGTTCAGCATCCCATTCGGACCAGGCATTATTTTCACAACTTACAGATTCAGCGGTGATTTCAGCTCTCTTGTTGGTGTTTGTGTAGCAATCAGTCTGAATATAACTGTGGATAACTGGGAATGACATGTTCATATTTCAGACGACTATAACATGACTGTGGATAACTGGGAATGACATGTTCATATTTCAGACGACTATAACATAACTGTGGATAACTGGGAATGACATGTTCATATTTCAGACGACTACAACATAACTGTGGATAACTGGGAATGACATGTTCATATTTCAGACGACTATTACACGGCCAAGTATGTCGCTGCTCATCACTGGGTATTACATAGTCTAAATTTACTTCAACATTTTATTTTATGCATTAAGCTAATATAAAATAAATATATTTCATGGGGTTATGATAAAATGATATTCCAAAATGAAATATAAAAAAAAAAGATTTTATTTGAAATTAATATTTTAAAATAAATGGAGATTACTAGATTCGCCCCATGGTGTAGCATACGCCGCAGACTTGCTCATGGAAAGTGCTGAGAAAGTGAGCAAAGAACGGATGTAAACCGCCGCACGAAGAAATCAGATCAAAAGCTTGCAAGCTTCGGTGGTGGGGGGGGGCGGACACCCGACGACTCGTTGCTCTCGAGACATTTGCACTGAGGCTATTTACTGGCCACCCTTAGCGAGGGTCATGTTCGCAAAAGGGGGGGGGGCACAACGAGCACAAGCAGCTGGTTTTTTTTTTAATTTAAGACATTGTTTTTTTTGGAGCCTGAACCCAGGACCTTCCATGTGTAAGGTGGACGTGATGAGAACTACACCATGAATCACCTGTTATTTTGTGAAGGAACAACGCCAGTTGATGCAATAACAGTTGTTGGTCTCGAGACATGCCCCTTTTGTCTACCAACACCGCTTGCCAACCATAAACTGAAAGTTCTACCACAACAAGCCATATTCGTCATGTTCATTTTCACATACTCGCTCTTGTGTTGTTGAATTATATGTTGTTGTTTTTTTAATGTTTAACGTTAATTTCTGTCTGTATGCATACACCCTCTCTGATATGACGTGTTTATATGATGTGACGTGTTTATTAACCGTTTTTAATTCATTTAAAGTATGATTTAGTATTAGGATCCCCCCTGTATGAATTTTTTTTTATCCCATTCATTTATATAAAGCGTTTCAATTCGAAACCCTTTTCATCAATACTAATAAAAGGGAAAGCCCTCACTGACTCACTCACTGATTCATCACTAATTCTCCAACTTTCCATGTAGTAGGAGCATGAAACTTTGAGAATTTGTTGGGTACCCTCTCAAGACGAAAATTGGCTAAAAAGAATTTTACAAATCTCGCTCATGTGTGGCCGGGGGTCCAAAAACATTTTTTCATAATTTGGGTTCTATAGAAATTAAAAATCACCAATTTTCCTATTTCCCGTGTAGGTAGAAGCATGAAACTTTGGAAATTTTTTTAAGTACATGCTCCAAATCATAACTGGAAAAAAATAGTTACATTTCCAATCAGGGGGGCCAGGGCGCCAAAAACGGTTTTTTCCTAAAATCAGCTATATAAAAAATATTTTTTTCCCGGCATCCTTCAGTCTCGCGAGACGATGGTGCTTCACCGTTGGGTTGGGTTGCATTTTCTCGAGTGGCTGTGCAGTCCTATCCTTGAGTGACAGTCTTTGCCACAGTTTTTACACACGAGTTCTGTGCTTCCAAATGTATTGGCCTTTCTCCTAGCTCTTCTGTCTGCAGCCTCCTCCATTCTTCGCTCCTCGGCTACTATGACGCCCTCTTTGACAACTGTGCGCAACGTAGATCGGTCTTCTGCCTTACACTCCCAGTCACTTGTTTATATTTTTGCTGCTTTCATGTTCCTTTGACAGACATCTTTAAATCGCAAGCGTGGGCGACCTGTTTTCCTGTTTCCTGAAGCAAGTTCACCTTATAGGAGGTCCTTCGGGATGCGGCCGGGGCTCATTCTTTTGACATGTCCTAGCCACCTCAGGCGTCTTTCACTAAGAATTGAGAAGATGCTTTGGGTATTTGCACGCGTTTGGACCTCACTATTAGGGACTTTTTCTTGCAATTTAATACCAAGGATGCGGCGCAAGCATCTCAAATGGAAAGCTTTTTAAAAAATTAAAAATCACCAATTTTCTTATTTCCCGTGCAGGTAGAAGCATGAAACTTTGGAAATTTTTTTAATACATGCTCTCGACGATATTTTAAAAAATAAGTAAATTTCCCACTCATGGGGGCCGGGGCCCCTAAATATATTTTTCTTATATGTGCTATATAAACATGGAAAATCACTAATTCTCCTTTTTCCCGAATAGGCAAACGCATGAAAATAGGGGGGGGGGTGTTGTTAAATACACTTTCTGTATGGTAGTAGGCGACCTGAACAATTATTTAAACTATCCCTTACTGTGGGCTGGGAGCCCAAATGTATTTTTCTCCTGATATTAACTATATAAAAAGTAAAAAATCACTAATTATCCCATTCCCCATGTAGGTAGAAGCATAAAACTTTTGGAATTTGTTGGGTACCCTCTCACGACAAAAATTGGCAAAATATAATTTTTAAATTGACACTCGTTGGGGCCGTGGCCTCAAAAACGTGTTTTTTCCTAATATGTGCTATATACAAATTGAAAAGCGATATTTTTTTCCTATTTCCCAAATAGTTAAACGCATGAAAAGTTGGGGGTTTGTTTAATACACTTTCACGATGGCAGCAGGGGGAAAATATTTAAAATATCCCTTGCTGGGCGCCGGGGTTCCAAATATAGTTTTTTTTTATACATGTCAAGGTATGAGAATCACTGACTGAATTTTTTGTGAAATAGTTGTGAGCGATGCTCGGTAAACAGAACATTTAGTGTTCACCGCCATGACTTTGCCGAGTTCGTTCTGGGCTATATGTAGCGTGGGACGGGGTAGTGAGGCGGTCGAGTAGAGGTCAGTACCGCGGGCACGACAGTGTGTAGTGTGTGTCAGGATACAGCCGAGAGAGTTAGTCCTAGGTCGAGCGATTGTCCAACATTTATCGAGGTGGTCTCGAATGTAGTGACAATCAGGAGAATTGAGACTTGTGACGAATTAGCCTGTCATTGGAAGTACTTGATGGATGTCATTGACTTTGTTGTATTATTGAAGAAGTGTTTGTACGTGTATTCTTGCACAATAAATAATCATATATTATTTACAAGAGTCGAGACGTTGGTCTTATTACACCCAGAGCCAAGAAAGCAACAATACACCCACTCACCCACTCATAATTAATTCTCCAACTTCCCACAGCAAAGCGCGGGGAAATTGCTAGTTAGCCCAATAAATCACAATTCCGTATACGATTCTCAATGATAAAAAAAATTCTCATTACTTGAACTTGCTTGAGGTGAACAGTAAAACTCGCCACTTTCCAAAAGTTCATTGAAATATTGCCTAGTGGTGTCTTTATTACAGTACTGCAGGTTTACACTGACGCATTCTTTGAATTTTTCTGTCTTCCTGTAGACAAATAGTAAAACTGACTTTTTAAAAAAAGTATACCAATACGACTCAATACGTTTAAATAATATTGACAACCATTGTAAGCGTTTAAAATCAATAGACACTAACGAAATATAGATTGCTTCAAAAACGAAAACATCGAAAGTGGTAATTTTAAAACGTTATATTTTTTTAATGTTTAAATAAAATGAGACACACCGCTCTAAATATGGTTGAGACTGCAATGAGGCACATTGATCTAAATGTGGGTGTGACGAAATGAGGCACACTGATCTAAATATGACCATGAGCGAACTAGCATTAAAAAATTATAACTAGATTTATAAAAACGACTTGTACTAACTGACAGAATTCTTTGTAGTAGCCATCACTTAATGGAGTTTCTAGCATATCCACTGGTAAAACGCAAGGCCTTAATTCCGAACAATCGCTATCGGACCTGATGCTGTTGCACTCTGTTCAGACAGAATAAATGTTTTTAATTTTCATATTAATTACATTTGTTCTTCTGTGAACTCATCAATGATACTTTTATACACGCCCATCCTTTCATTCAACTATCTATTTATCCATTAATTCATCCATCAATCAATCTATCTTTCCATCCATCCATTCATCCATCCATTTATCCACCCATCCATCCATTAATCCTTCCTTCCATCCATCCATCATTCCATCAATCCATCCGTAAATTTATCTATCTATCTATCTATCTATCTATCTATCTATCTATCTATCTATCTATCTATCTATCTATCTATCTATCTATTCTATCTATCTATCTATTTATCTTTCAATCTATCAATCTATCTATCCATCTATCTATCTATCTATCTATCTACCTATCTATCTACCTATCTATCTATCTATCTATCTATCTATCTATCTATCTATCTACATGTCTATCCGTCTGTTTATCTATTTATCTTAATGTCTATCTGTCATCTATCTTTTTATCAATCTATCCATCCATCCATCTATCTATCTATTAATCCATCTATCTATCTATCTATTTATTTACCTGACTATCTATTTATCTATCAATCTACCAATTTATCCATCTATTTATCTTTCGATCTATCTTACTATCTATCTATTTATCTATATGTCTATCTATTTATCTATCTATATATTGTCTAACTATCGATCTATCTATCTATTAATATCTACTTATGTTATCATCAAGATACATAATATTCAATGTATTTCCCGTCCTTGACGCTACTAATTTTAGAAAGCTGCTCACCAAATTACTGCACTAAAAATAACTTCTTTCGAAAGTCCACATACAATTATTAAATTAGGAAAATAAATGAATAAAATAAAAAATAATATAAAATAAAATAAAATAAATGAAAGTACTGCATTAAATTATTTTTTTATTCTGATATAATTTTTCTTTCAAAATTAATAGCTTACAGATGATACATATTTATTTTGAAAAACCTACGTCATTTTTTACAGGTAAAAATCTAGTTATAAAATAAAAAAGCTTACCGCAAGAGGCGAAACAAACAGCGACGATAAACACCACTTTTAACATTTTCTCTAATGATGAACTTATTCGGGGTGCGTAAGGATAACTGTACGTGTAAGTATAAGAAGAATGAGAATTGTTTTCTTAAATATTCTTTTTATAGAGGTTCTCAATTTGTTCCCATCTTAATTTATTTTTAAACCGTTTTCGCGATGGATCTCTTTAAATTCTTTTATGTGTGTCTGGTTCTGTGTGACTTTTGTGTGTGTGTGTGTGTTATGTGTGTGTGTTGGGTGTGTGATGTGTGTGTTACGTATGTCTGTTGTGTGTGTGTTGTGTGTGTGTGTTGTGTGTGTGAGTGTGTGTGTTATGTGTGTGTGTGTGTGTTGTGTGTGTGCGTGTGTGTACCTAGCATTATTGTAAGCCAAAAATGAGATTTAGACTTTTTATAGATATAATTTTTCATTTAGCGCTGAATATAAAATATAATACTATCAGCTATTTTCCCACACTAACACAGCTTGATCACCATATCAGCATGTATCAGTATCAGTCACGAAATTATTGCTATATAATTTGAAATTAAGACATTATTATTACATATAGAGTCTCATTGTATATGCTTTTAAAGAATCAAAACATGTGTAATTCTCAATAATGAATAAATTAATATTTTTTCCTCAAATATCCTTTTTTTTAAAACAGATTATTGTTTAAAGCAAATACAACATATTTAGAGACCTATATATGACTAATACAATATATTTATGGACCCACGTATAACATCCAGATAAAAAAAAGTGTTTTTCGTTCGATCTAAAAACCTTTGGTGTAATAATTAAAATCATATGCTTTCCCTTAGTCACAGTTCTCCTTTGTATATCAGATTCTCTCCTTTTGGACAATATTAGGTTTTTCATTTTAAAAGCTCAGCCCTTCTCACTAATTGTTATTTGAATGTGTTCGTAAACATTTCTGTATTAATGTAAAGATTTTTTTACAGTTTTGTCTGTCTTACTTAACAATGATAATATCATTTGTCTTTGACAAAACTAAACTAGTCATACAAGTCATACTAGTCATACAAGTCATACACGTCATACAAGTCATACAAGTCATACAAGTCATACTAGTCATACAAGTCATACTAGTCATACAAGTCATACTAGTCATACAAGTCATACACGTCATACAAGTAATACAAGTCATACAAGTCATACAAGTCATACAAGTCATACAAGTCATACTAGTCATACTAGTCATACAAGTCATACTAGTCATACTTGTCATATAAGTCATACTAGTCATACAAGTCATACAAGTCATACAAGTCATACCAGTCATACTCGCCATACAAGTCATACAAGTCATACAAGTCATACAAGCCATACAAGTCATACAAGTCATACTAGTTATACTAGTCATACTAGTCATAAAAGTCATAATAGTCATACTAGTCATACTAGTCATACAAGTCATACTAGTCATACTAATCATACAAGTCATACTAGTCATACAAGTCAAACAAGTCATACTAGTCATACTAGTCATACTAGTCATACAAGTCATACTAGTCATACTAGTCATACTAGTCATATTAGTCATACAAGTCATACTAGTCATACAAGTCATACAAGTCATACTAGTCATACAAGTCATACAAGTCATACTTGTCATATAAGTCATACTAGTCATACAAGTCATACAAGTCATACCAGTCATACTAGTCATACTAGTCATACAAGTCATACTAGTCATACAAGTCATACAAGTCATACAAGTCATACTAGTCATACTAAACATACTAGTCATACAAGTCATACAAGTCATACTAGTCATACAAGTCATAGCTGTCATACAATTCATACTAGTCATACTAGTCATACTAGTCATACAAGTCATACTAGTCATACTAGTCATACTAGTCATACAAGTCATACCAGTCATACCAGTCATACTCGTCATACAAGTCATACAAGTCATACAAGCCATACAAGTCATACAAGTCATACTAGTCATACTAGTCATACTAGTCATAAAAATCATAATAGTCATACTAGTCATACTAGTCATACAAGTCATACTAGTCATACTAGTCATAAAAGTCATACTAGTCATACAAGTCATACAAGTCATACTAGTCATACTATTCATACAAGTCATACTAGTCATACTAGTCATACTAGTCATACTAGTCATACTAGTCATACAAGTCATACTAGTCATACAAGTCATACAAGTCATACAAGTCATACTAGTCATACAAGTCATACAAGTCATACCAGTCATACTAGTCATAAAAGCCATAATAGTCATACTAGTCATACTAGTCATACAAGTCATACTAGTCATACTAGTCATACTAGTCATACTAGTCATACTAGTCATACAAGTCATACTAGTCATACAAGTCATACACGTCATAGAAGTCATACAAGTCATACAAGTCATACTAGTCATACAAGTCATACTAGTCATACAAGTCATACTAGTCATACAAGTCATACACGTCATACAAGTCATACAAGTCATACAAGTCATACAAGTCATACAAGTCATACTAGTCATACTAGTCATACAAGTCATACTAGTCATACTAGTAATACTAGTCATACTAGTCATACAAGTCATACAAGTCATACTAGTCATACAAGTCATAGCTGTCATACAAGTCATACTAGACATACTAGTCATACTAGTCATACAAGTCATACTAGTCATACTAGTCATACAAGTCATACAAGTCATTCCAGTCATACCAGTCATACTCGTCATACAAGTCATACAAGTCATACAAGTCATACTAGTCATACTAGTCATACTAGTCATACAAGTCATACAAGTCATACTAGTCATACTAGTCATACTAGTCATACTAGTCATACTAGTCATACAAGTCATACAAGTCATACAAGTCATACTAATCATACTAGTCATACAAGTCATACTAATCATACAAGTCATACAAGTCATACAAGTCATACTAGTCATACAAGTCATACTAGTCATACAAGTCATTCAAGTAATACTAGTCATACTAGTCATACTATTCATACTAGTCATACTAGTCATACTAGTCATACAAATCATAGCAGTCATACATTTCATACTAGTCAGACATGTCATACAAGTCATACTAGTCAGACAAGTCATACTAGTCAGACAAGTCATACATGTCATACAAGTCATACAAGTCATACTAGTCATACAAGTCATACTAGTCATACAAGTCATACTAGTCATACTAGTCATACTAGTCATACAAGTCATACTAGTCATACAAGTCATACAAGTCACACTAGTCTTACTAGTCATACAAGTCAAACAAGTCATACTTGTCATATAAGTCATACTAGTCATACAAGTCATACCAGTCATACTAGTCATACTAGTCATAAAAGCCATAATAGTCATACTAGTCATACTAGTCATACAAGTCATACTAGTCATACCAGTCATACTAGTCATACAAGTCATACAAGTAATACTAGTCATACAAGTCATACAAGTCATACAAGTCAAACTAATCATACTAGTCATACAAGTCGTACTAGTCATACTAGTCATACTAGTCATACTAGTCATACAAGTCATAC
>MUZC01001917.1:0-29184 GCA_002072015.1 Radix auricularia | reverse complement strand
AGGTCAACAATAACACCAATAAGGTCAACAATAACACCAATAAGGTCAATAAGGTCCACAATGAAGCCAATAAGGTACACAATGAAGCCAAAAAGGTCCACAATAAAGCCAATCAGGTCCACAGTAAGGTCAACAATATAATCAATAAATTCATTTTAATTTTGGCCATTGTTTAATAGTATCATATCACGATCAGATATTATGTTCACGTTCAATATTCTCAAGTAGATCTTTGCTCATAAAAACTATGCAATTATCTTATCTTATCTGTTACAGATGCTTCTTCTATACAGAAGATTATTGTTTATCACTCTAATCTTTTCAAGTAAATGTGTCATCCTCTAAATCATGATGTACATTAAAATAAATATAATAAAATTTTAAAAAATACTTATGGACGTCATTTATTGAAACATTGATTTTACTGGTACGTTTATTGAGTTTGTGACCATGATGAGTTAACTCCATGTCAACGTGGGCCGTGAAGCCATCTGGGTTGTCCTCCCCTGATGTAAGCCGGGCTAAGGACCTGGTCTTAAAGATATCATGCTTGGCCCTTGGAATATGTTTTATTAAATGATATCTTCCTCGTTGGCTAGGATTTGGATCTTTCGGTGCAATGGGGTCAATGTCATTACAAACATATCCATATATAATTGTTCTTAAACTAACGAACTCTATTACACATTACATACACTTCTTCTATACAGAAGATTAAAGCACCCTACGATTATTGGCAAATGGCTTCGGTAGCTATGGGTGCATGGGATACCGATATTATTCAACTTAAAGTGACTGCGAATTAAAACCTGCTTGCAGGATACGAGAGTAGAGGATAAATTCACGATGTTAGCGTCTTCCACGTATAGATTTTATCACTTAGAATGCATCAATTAGGATTGAGCTTGTTACGTAATGTTTCCTCTAAGGTTCATGTGCAAAGTAAATAACTAAATTGCAGAGTTAAACATCATCCGTTTTTTTTCCGGGGGTGATGCAAAATTTTACACCCACAAACACAGATATTATATTATGTTTATCAAAATTTACTGCGCGATAATTCTTAACTACTGCGCGGTGTCGGCCATGTATCTGATCTGACGCGCAAAAAGGGAGCTTAAAGGAAACACTGCTGATAGGATTTATCATGTAAGATATTTCATGTTGGATGTTTCATGTATGACATTTCATGTTGGATAATTCATGTTAGATATTTCATGTTGGGTATATTACATGTAGGATAATTCTTGTTGGATATTTTATGTTGGATATTTCATGTTGGCTAATCGTTATAAAACGATGGCTGTGAAACGTTTAAATAAATGATAGATAAGAAAACTAAATACAGCAACAAAGTTATTGCTGTCATTTCTAACATGGTTGAAAATAAACAGCGAAAGACGTAACTAGCTTCACACAAAGGACCTGAAGTTCAAGGCACTTGCTGGAGACAGTTTCGAGCGACAAGATTCAGTCATCGAGTAAGAGCTGTTAACTAAATTAAGGTGAGGGTCTGCACGGTCCCAAAAAAAACATACAAAACAAATTGTATATTGATGACATATACGGGTAAAAACAAAACAGCTAATAACCTTAATCTTATTTTAAAACGGTAAAATTATTTGAAGTCTATCACCCATACCTCCCCCCCCCACACCCATTCACTCATTAGTCTAGTCATTCTCTTTCAATAGTATCAACGAATTCAATGGCAGTTTTCTCTCTAAAGTCTGTTAAATCTTGTGGAAAAAATAATTTAAAAAAAAATAAGTTAAAAAATCGTGCGCAGAATTGCACAGCTTCCATTTTTTCCCCTTCATATTTTACCAAAATTGCTTCGTGGTAATTCTAGATTGCTTAGGGGCGTCGGTCAGATATCTGCGTTTTGTCACCGCGCAGCTTAAAGGGAACATTGATCAGACATATATTAGAGTTAGGAGAGTTACCGGTACTCGCTCGTCATATTCTGAAGCAGGTCAAAGCCCAAAATAGCACACCAAGTAAAGAGAGATTAGGCCTGACATAAGGCCATTGACATGTTCAAACACAAATGGCCGTCAAAAACAGGAGCTCAGCAGGAAAATCGTGACAAGCTTTCTGTCCATGTCAAAAAGACAGACGCATGTCAATGTCCGGGAGACGAAGGGTTGGGAGTTGGTATAACTCATCAATGTGACTCATATAGCACAGAGCACGAAGCACCGAGCTAGAGCACAGAGCACGAAGTACCGAGCACAAAGCACAAAGCACAGAGCACGAAGTACTGAGCACAAAGCACAGAGCACGAAGTATCGAGCACAAAGCACAGAGCACGAAGTACCGAGCACAAAGCACAAAGCACAGAGCACGAAGTACCGAGCACAAAGCACAGAGCACGAAGTACCGAACACAAAGCACATAACACAGAGCACGAAGTACCGAGCACAAAGCACAGAGCACGAAGTACCGAGCACAAAGCACAAAGCACAGAGCACGAAGTACCGAGCACAAAGCACAGAGCACGAAGTACCGAGCACAAAGCACAGAGCACGAAGTACCGAGCACAAAGCACAGAGCACAAAGTACCGAGCACAAAGCACAGAGCACGAAGTACCGAGCACAAAGCACAGAGCACGAAGTACCGAGCACAAAGCACAAAGCACAGAGCACGAAGTACCGATCACATAGTACCGAGGCCGATGCACCGAACACAAAGTACACAGCACAAAGCACAGAGAAGAAAATACTGAGCACAAAGCATCGAGCACAAAGTACAGAGCACCAAGCACAAAGCACCGAACACAAAGCAGAGAGCACAAAGTACCGAACACAAAGCACCGGGCGCGAAGTACCGAGCACTAAGTACCGAGGACGAAGCACCGAACACAAAGTACAGAGCACCGAGCACAAAGCACAGAGTTCAAAGCGGACGTAAAACAATTGTCATTTTGTTCATTTCTCTATTAATTCATTAACATTTCACTCCTATTTTATGAATAATTTGACCCGTTAAAAAATGTAATAGCATGTATGTGTTTGGGCCTCTCTATGTATGCCTAAGTTATGGTGACTAACCGATACCAAATAAATGTAATAGCATGTACGTGTTTGGGCCTCTCTATGTATGCCTAAGTTATGGTGACTAACCGATACCAAATAAATGTAATAGCATGTATGTGTTTGGGCCTCTCTATGTATGCCTAAGTTATGGTGACTAACCGATACGAAATAAATGTAATAGTATGTATGTGTTTGGGCCTCTCTATGTATGCCTAAGTTATGGTGACTAACCGATACCAAATAAATGTAATAGACAACATTGGCCCAATGACAAAGGCTTGCTGTAGACACACGCGAGAGACATATAGTGGTTAGTGGTTAGGTTTTAGACAAGATCTGTCTCATAATGGATTGAACTCTCAGACTTTAGGGTGTTTGTTTATTTATTTTGTTTTTTGGTTGTGTTTTTTTTTTTGGTTTGTTTGTTTGTTTTTTTTGTTTTATGGGGGGCGGAAGGGGGGGGGTAAACACAAATTTTAGGTTCTTAACCACACATCATTTTTTTTCATCGGTGTAATTTTACATCATCAATGTAAAAAATATGTAGATGTTCTTTAATTTGGAATAGTTTACGCTTTTTAAAAATTATGTTAGTTGGATACTTTTTCCCCTTTAAAAAAGAAAAAACATTTAAAAGTCTAGAAAACATAACATTACACTTTTAAAGCAGCACATCAAAAGTTTGAGGAAATAGAGTTTCTCAAATGGAATCTTTAGGCAGTGATGTATGTAAGTAGTTTATGTTTTTAAAAATTGAATTTCTGCCGCTGAAGAAGGACTGGTGATACAGGCGGGCAGTTGGAGTATTTAAGGCTATATACATGGACACTAGCATTAATAGCAGACCTGTCACATTTAGCCAAATGTCTGTCAAAATCTGCAGCAATTCTAATAATTACATTTCTGATACAATCGGACCAAAACGGACACACTCCACAACATAGCTGACACAATCATTTACATTAATGATAAAATCATTAAATGACTGACACAATCATTAAATGACTGACACAATCATTAACATGACTGACACAAACATTGACACGACTGACACAATCATTAACATGACTGACACAATCATTAACATGCCTGACACAATCATTAAATGACTGACACAATCATTAACATGACTGACACAATCATTAACATGACTGAAACAATCATTAACATGACTGACACAATCATTAACACGACTGACACAATCATTAACATGACTGACACAATCATTAACATGCCTGACACAATCATTAACATGTCTGACACAATCATTAACATAAATGACACAATCATTAACATGACTGACACAATCATTAACATGCCTGGCACAAACGCTAACATATCTGCAATCAGACACTGACTGTTGGCCTTGTCATCTGACCGTACTGGTCGGGGTGTCCCAGAGGCTCCAGGCACGATTAGTTCAGACATGTTATGCATGAGATACGGGGCCCCGCCCTGGACCAGCCAACGCTTTCAGATTTCCAAAACTCAGCCGTCATGCGATGTGATAAATGGCAAGTGGTGCATGACATCATACAGTTCCGTAAAATGCAAAACATTTATTCTAAATGCGCTATTTCTTTGTTTTGACCTAATATTTTTTTTTTAAAAACAACATACAAACCTTTTGTTTTCGTTGCTTAAAATTATTAAAATTTGTTTTAAAAAAAACGTTTTTTTTTGTTTTTTTTTACTAATCCCCTTGAAAGTTGTAAAATTTTAAATATAATTAGAATGATATAAAATTAAACTTTGTTTGAGAAAAAGCAAATAAATCGTTTTTTGTAAAAGAAAATCGTGGTCTGTTTACTAAAATTACGTTCATAATGTTTGGTAACCCTGAGTTAGTACATGGGACATGGCGAAAAGTTGAAAATAGTAGAATATGCATTTTTACAAAATTAAAGTGTTTCCGATAAACTTAAGAAATTATCTTTAAATTTTTTTTTTTGTTATAAAGGCCCTTTCACAAATTTTCTATATAAAACATACAAGAAGGACCAAACGTATTTATTATATTCCTATTCAAGATTAATGTTCTTAATAAAAAAAAAATAACATGGAATAGTTGGCTTGTTGCTGGACTTAGTCATTGAAGACCGATTTTCAAAAGCGATTTATTTATAAAGGATGTCTTGTAGTGCCAGCAATTATTATTTTTAACTATAAACCTCACCGTTCTTAGATTGTATGGATACGTGCGAGACCCATGAAGCACGGTGCAGAAGTTGTTCAGATGTGAAGCGATCGACTTCGTTGGCATCCTTCGGTCTCACGAGTCGATGGTGCGTAACTGTTGGGTTGCATTTTCTCGTGTGGCTGAGAAGTCCTACCCTTGAGTGGCAGATCTGTTAATTTTTTTGACAGATAATTTTGGAACTACAACCACATTGAGATCTCTGTAAAACGCCCCAAGTATGTCTGTTGTTATTCGTCTAGGAACAGTTCGTGACTTGTGTTGGTCATTCACATTTTCCTTATGGGCCGTCCATAAAGTAGGTCACGCTCCAAGGAGGGGGAGGGGGTACAAGAAAGTGTGACAGGGGGGAGGGGAGTCCGGCCATGTGTGATGACACAGATTTATTTATTTATTTATTTTTAAAATATTATTAGTATTGATTTTTTAAATTCTATTAGTAGAATTTAAAAAGCTTTAAAAATAGTTTTCAGAAATTTTGTGCAACATTCAAATAGTTTTATGTCAAAATAGCATGAAATGCGTATTTCCTAAAAGTGTTCATAAATCTGAATTGGCTGATATAGAAGTATCAGGAATGGTTTGACAATCATGTTCGCACCAGCCAATATATCACTCCAATTGTGAAATATCAGGACATAAAATGTAGCGATAAAATAAGAAGCTCATATTGGAACGTTTTACCTGGCAGATTCTTTCCTCCTACAATCCCAATCAACCAAACACCTGATGGACTTGGAGCTTAAGATGCATATTCTCATAATTTTCCTTCCTTGTTTGTGGCACAAACTCTCAAATTTGATGACCACTTTGAAACCTTTTATTTTTAATTTACAAATACACCGATGGAAATATGCGTTGTGTTTCTAGTATAAGTTTGTGTTGTGCTAGAAGTGGAAGTCTGTGTTGTGGTTCTGGTAGAAGTCTGTGTTGTGTTTCTAGTGGCAGTCTGTATTGTTTCTGGTGGCAGTCTGTTGTGTTTCTGGTGGCAGTCTGTGTTGTGTTTCTGGTGGCAGTCTGTGTTGTGTTTCTGGTGGCATTCTGTGTTGTGTTTCTGGTGGAAGTCTGTGTTATGTTTCTGGTGGCTGTCTGTGTTGTATTTCTGGTGGAAGTCTGTGTTGTGTTTCTGGTGGCATTCTGTGTTGTGTTTCTGGTGGAAGTTTGTGTTGTGTTTCTGGTGGAAGTCTGTGTTATGTTTCTGGTGGCTGTCTGTGTTGTATTTCTGGTGGAAGTCTGTGTTGTGTTTCTGGTAGAAGTCTGTGTTTTGTGTATGGTTGCACTCTATATTGCGTTTATGTTGGAAGTCTGTGTTGTGTTTCTGGTTGCACTCTGTGTTGTGTTTCTGGTGGCAGTTTGTATTGTGTTTCTGATGGCAGTCTGTGTTGTATTGTATTTAGTTACAGTTCCTCTCATCGTTTCATTAGCACCTGTTACCAATTTTTTTAGAGTCACACGCGTTGGACATAGTGAGAGAGAGAAAAATCTAAGAAATTTTCTAAGAGACAGAGAGACTTGTGAGTTGTGGACACGTACTATCAGACTGAGATAAACATGAAGAATAAACTGAATACTATGGCTGTACCTAACTATAAATTAGGACCCTAATTTTTACGAAGGTCCCAAAAATAGTAACAACGAACAATCGTCATATTTGGCACTGCCATAGAATATCTTGACTGATGAAGAGCCCCATATATCAAATAGCTTAGGGCTTAATCCAGTCTAAATCCAACACTGTGTAGTGATGGGATAGATTTTCACAAGCACTAATTCACCTCTGTGGGGGAAAAATAGAATACTATTGCAAAACAAAGAAACGTAATATTTTTTTTTTTATTTCGATCATTTATCATCTCAATGAATTAAACATGATTATTTTTTATATTATTTATAGACTGAGATTGCACGCCATAGGTTGTCATGACAACAAGATTAGTGAATAAATATGTGTTTAATATGTACACGCCACCCACACATACAAACATACCCCGGGCGAAGTGTGCCATTAAAACTATCTTTAGAAGCTTCATCAAACACATACATAGCCCTGGCTTAGTGAGCCATTAAAACAATCGTTAGAAACTTCATCAGATACATACATACACAGCCCTGGCTTAGTGAGCCATTAAAACAATCTTTAAGAGCTTCATCAGATACTTACATACACAGCCCTGGCTTAGTGAGCCATTAAAACAATCTTTAAGAGCTTCATCAGATACTTACATACATAGCCCTGGCTTAGTGAGCCATTAAAACAATCTTTAAGAGCTTCATCAGATACTTTGTTTGTTATAATATCAATTGTTGAGACTACATACCAGACAAACTTGTGACAATAACAATTGTTTAGTGAGCAATATCAGACAAACAATGTTGGTTACAATATTTGGAATATCAGCACAGAAAAAGAATAGTTGGCCGAACATCGTGGAAACACTACAATAAACATGGCTCGACAATCTCAGACACACTTGGCTTATAACAGTAGCAGAAGTGGGCTTTCATCTCAGACACACTTGGTTTATAACAGTAGCAGAAGTGGGCTTTCATCTCAGACACACTTGGTTTATAACAGTAGCAGAAGTGGGTTTCCATCTCAGACACACTTGGTTTTTAACAGTAGCAGTAGTGGACTTCCACCCCAGAGTCTTGTATATTTACTACAAGTATAACCTTTTTTTTTTTTACAACCACCAAAAGGAGGTGCAAAACATGAAAAGTAAATATTTAGATATAAAATTCAAAAGCTAAAATCCATATAGATTAAAACACAAATAATAACGACAGGTCCATTGGCATCAAAATGTACAGGACCAGAGGCACTTGGTCACGACCATGGATTACGTGAGTACATGCGACCTTCCTTTCCAAATTATCACACATAGTTTTACTGCTGAGGATTCTGGTCTGTCATCCTCAAGTTCATGTCGTGTCTCAACGTGGGATCACACTGCTGCGTGAAGTCGCAGAGTTCGATAGTCCAACGTTTGACGAGACATCTAGACGAGTGTCTTGTCTTCTAGCACCGCATGGTGACGACACACAACGACGGACATTATTCAAGGGGTTCATTCAGTGGATAGCATGTTGTGTTTAAGTGAAGTCCTCTTTCAACTTGGCAACATAGTTTGAGAGCTGCCGCATCTCCTGTTGCCTCTCAGTATGTTTTAAGCCAAGAGTCAGTGTCTCGTCAAAGCGTAAGCACAACTTGCAATTTTACAGGGATACCATAAGATACATAGCAGCTTGTGGTGAGAAAAAAAAAGGTTGAACAAAGAAAATGACGACTTTGACTTTGTTTCGATGTTCTTCAATGTGGATTTAAATAGATGAAATAATGTTACAAACGATAACGTGTTGGTCAAGGGAGATAAGTTAACAGGGGGAGATAAGTTAACAGGGGGGAGACACTTGAACACTCCTTGGAATGATTGGCTGATTAATACCAAGGTTTAAACCTTGACTGGTGGCTTCGTGACTTCCTGTGAGACTGTACTGCTGGTGGTGTCCATTCGTCCTTGGTCAACTGAAGTTTTGGAAGACAGTTTGTCTGCTTGACCGGTCAAGCCTGATGTCACGGTGGTCGTCGGTGGATGACCACTTGTGTCCGGCACCTGACTCTTACCGGTCGAGTTGGCGTTCTCGCTGGCGAGGATATGTGACGTCAGCAGCTCAAAAGATGATTTGATTTTTTCGAGGATGTCGTGTATCTCACTGGTCGGGGAGCTGCTGGTAGCGGCTGGTGTGTTGTCACGTGACTTAACCGTTGTAGGAGTCGGGTACAGGCTAGCGATGAAGGGGGACGAGGAGGGGAGGGAAGTGGGGGTGGATGCATTCTCGCCGTCTACGGCGTCAAGAGTTGTGACGCCTGCGAGAGTGGTGTCCCCCTGGGGTTGCGTGACGTCATCGTTGCCCGGACTTTCAGTGGTCAGTGTTGGATCATCGGAGCTCGTGCCTGCTGTAGGGACGGCGTCGTCGTTAGTGGTGATGGCATCTTCGGCTGTGGTCATCTGTTGTGACGACGTTGTGGTTGTTTCTGGCTGGGCGGTGGTGGTGGTTGTTGATGCTGTTGTCGGTGTGGTGGTGGTTGTGGACGTGGTTGATGTTGTCGTTGTGGACGCGGCCGTTGTTGTCGTGATGGTGGCTGGCGGCGTCGTCTGCTGACTTGGCCTGACCAACTCGCCACGGCTGTCGACGTGGTTAAGGTCCCAGAAAAGTCCGGGAGAGAAGACCAGGAGACTCTCAGTCTCCGCTGGCCGCGTGTCCTTCACCTTGTCAACGACCCCAGTAGCGGGTGCTGGGCGGGGCGAGCAGTCACCTCCAGGTCTTGACGCACACACGCATTCGTATTGGCACGGACCCTGTCAAACAAACAAAAACATGGGAAATGCTCGATTATTTACTTAAGTGAAATTTCAGTGTATGTTAGAATTTAGACGGAAAATGTAAGTCATCCATTTCTCCTGAGCAATAGCAAACTTTTATTCTTCTCAATGACACCTGAGACGGGGCATTAGATCGAGTCACGTGACTCGGGGCATTAGATCGACTTTTTGTTGTCTCCTAAAACAAGAGTTTCTCTGTACACAACTGTCAGAGATATTGTAAACAAATAAAATCGCAGGAGGTCGTTTAGCTTTTATATTCGGAACTTGTCAAAAAAGATTTAATTTAAATCTTGAGTTTATTCCTTGGGCCCCTGTACAAAAATGATGATAGAAATTTAAAAAATAAATGAATTATGTTTGGAGATAAAATTATATTTTTTTTTAAAAGAAAAGGCCAGATTGAACTCTCACCTTTACAACACAAGTGCCGCCGACTGTGGAACATAGGTCTGGGAAATTGGAGCATGGATCTCTGTTTTGAAGGTTGCACTTCAATGTACCACTTTCCAGCACGGGTCGCAGCGTTGCGCACCAAACAGCACCAAAGAAACACAAGCAACTGAAGAGACCAACGGCTAGTAATTTGAATGCCATGTTAAGGGTCAAAGGTCAGCAAGGACAAATATCAGTCCTCCAAGATACTCTGGGCAAATAATGTAAATTATTACTGGAGCCAATCTTTCACTGATTGGATGTTGAGATATTACTTGGTTATTCCAGTTGTTCTTAGATTGTATCACTGTAAGCTGTGTTCTTATTTCACTGTAGATGGATGTTCACGAAAAGTTAGTTTTTGTTTGTTGATTATGTTACTCTGGGCTATTCTTTATGCCTTATGTCAGTACCTTGTAAAGTCTTTTTAAAAGATTTAAATCCGCGTAAATCTGGAGACGAGAAAATAAAATAAATTACAAAAATGAATAATTCTTACTGTAGATTTAAAAATATTTAGAAATGGGAAATCTGAAAATTATAAGAGAAAAATATAGTTATTTGTTAAAATACAAAGGAGCTACAATGACTACAGCATTGATCTTGGACCAATGAAATAGAAGAAAATAGAATTCTGGGTGTGCACATAGCTAAATTATAAGATAGATGGAATCGTTCAATGGTAAAAAGGTTTAAAAAGGCTTTTTGTAAAACGTTTTCCTTTTCTTACAATACTCGTATTTCTATAGACTATAGGCGGAATAATAAATTTGTTTATTTCAATCACAAAAATTTCCCATTGGTTTTATCTAAACAACAAGCAACACGCCAAAATCCTGAAATCTCCGCCTAACTCAACACTACTGATCTAAGGATTACGTGACACAAGCGTGAGAGACTCCTGGCTTATAAACAATCAACACTAGTGATCTAAGGATTACGTGACACAAGCGTGAGAGACTTCTGGCTTATAAACAATCAACAATAGTGATCTAAGGATTACGTGACACAAGCGTGAGAGACTCCTGGCTTATAAACAATCAACACTACTGATCTAGGGATTACGTGACACAAGCGTGAGAGACTCATGGCTTATAAACAATCAACACTACTGATCTAAGGACTGGGTGACATGGGTGAGAGACTCATGGCTTATAAACAATCAACACTACTGATCTAGGGATTACGTGACACAAGCGTGAGAGACTCATGGCTTATAAACAATCAACACTAGTGATCTAAGGACTGGGTGACATGGGTGAGAGACTCCTGGCTTATAAACAATGCTGTTTTATACCTTGTTGATTTAGTTTCCAATGTGAAGTAGACACGAATTAATATCAACAAGAAATAGTCTTCACAAACGAGGCTCTTGTATTTTGAATTCACGCCAACACAGAACGTTAGGTGGTCGCTGGTCCTTAGGAAAATTTGCGCTGTCTCTAATCAACTTATAAGCTAATGCCCAAACAGTAAATACGGTAAATCTGTGTCAACTGCTGTTTTTAACACAATTCTGTGTGCCTACAAACGATCCCTTAGAAAACTGTCGCCTTGAAGTAACTGGGCTGAGCTAGACTCGCTGTTTACCTGCTGATGTCCGACCGGGGCACTGATGCCTGGCTGCGCAGGTCCACAGCTGATGGCCACCATAATTTACATACCGGTATTTAAATTGTTCTCGCACTTTTCGGTCGCGAGACAAACTCTTTGGCTATTTTTGGCATCGGGAAGGCGTGAAGCGGAAAAGAGGGGGGTGGTTTCGTCAGTGGGAGGGGTGTAGTGCGAAGGTAGGTCTACAGTTTTCATTTGTCGGAATGGAGTCTTGGTGGAGTCGCCGCGATAGCTGCTTGGAAACGACATTACAATACATTCCATAGCTTTACGTTACAATACATTCCATAGCTTTACATTACAATACATTCCATAGCTTTACACTACAATACATTTCATCGTTAGACAATTTAGTTTTGTAGCTTGACTTGTTTTTGAAGATGGAAATTATTTCATCTTCCCCCACGCCAAACCACTCTCATAGTTTCAAACGTTCACAATCTCGCAACGGAGTCTGTCTTCTACTCCAGAGGTGCTCAAACTTGTATTGGGTAGACCCCTTGAATCATTATGTTAATCTTGAGACCTCATAGCAGATTAATTTCACTTTGTTGTGTGCGAAGTACAACAGCAGAACTTAGCGCTCTACCTCATCCGACTGTCACCTGTAGATTGTTCCCATTGGCGTCGCTATGGGGATGTGGTGGGGTGGGCCGCCCCGGGTGACACCATCAGGGTGGTGACACCAAACTGGAAAACTTGGGGGAGTTCTATGGTTTAAATCATGAAAGGTGACGTCATGAGCTACCGCCCCGGGTGACACCAACTCTAGTGACGCCTCTGATTGTTCCTCGGAACATTATCGGATGTAGCCCATTGGGTAATGAAACTAATTGTGACTCAATGCCTCTGATATTTCGAATGAGACAGAGCTTTCGGAAGAAAACAATATTTGCAAGAGACTAAACAATGTTGTTTTAATCCAGCTATAAGTGTACTTAGTATCTCATAAACATTAATCATATAATAGTATCATAATGTAGTCATTAGTGGACTTAGTATGACACAGACATTCATCATATGTTATTCTAATCTAAAAGTGGCGCAGGTCTTTCATTATTGTCATGTAGAGATTACGAGACACTCCTGTTTTAGTTCAAGTGCCAATCATGGCCTACCAAGCAGTTCCTAAATTTGGCCATCTCATCAGTGCTCCACTTGAGTAGAGTGTTTGTGTCTAAAAGTGTGTGTGTGTGCGGGCGTGGTGGAGGAGGAAAAGGTCCCTAACTCTTGTCTACTGTTTACTCTTGTGATAAAGTCTCATTTCCTTCTGCTGTCACCGGATGACAACTTGCCCTCAAAAATAGTTCCTCCGCAATGGACAAACTACAAGCGTATTACATGACCCACATTGTCAACAAAGGTCAGTTGGTAGGTGTTGGGGCAGGGGCGAGCCTGAAGGGGGGGGGGCGGGGGGAATCTTTCAAGACGATATTTTTGGATGGGATTATAACTTGTGTCTGTTTTATTGTAATTGCCATAATGAGCTTTTAATGTGGAATTAATTTTAATAAAAAAAATTCACTACAATATTATCTTTTACCCATTTGCCACCATTTTTCTTCAAATGATGTAATTTCAATTAAAAATTAAGTGATACAGAAAAAAGTATTAAAGACATGTGACATGTGTTACTTATCGGCGATATTCACTTTCATTATAAGTTGATGTTATTCCGTTTGGCTATTTTAAATTTAAATCATGGAGTTCGTCTGCTTAATATTATCTCTCAGTGAATCTTTATTTTATCACGTAAACACGTTAGCTCCCCCCCCCCCCACTTTACTACCATCCCTTGCTAACCATAATCTGTGATTGTATGACTCTATGGTTAGTCGTGTTCCCAAATATGGGGAAAAGAGCAGGCATAAAAAAAATTGTTTCAAAATGGTTCCATCTGGGAATCGAACCCATAACTTTCCGAGTGCACTACTACACTACGAATCATATGTTATTCTGTGAAGGAACAACGCAAGTGAACGCAAGAAGCATTGGTGCCACAACCCCTACCCCCACTTTTTTTAATACTTTATATTAACTTGTTGTGTCTGAGCCCGTGCAACCGACCATGGGTGCTTGCTTGCCGAAAAAAACTTTGAATCGATTTTTAACCCACTTTCTCGTAAGCTAGCAAGCTGAAATTTTGCAGGCAGACCTATGCTGATGATAAAAATAATGTATCGAAATTTCAGATCAATCGAATGGATAGTAATTGAATTATTTTATTTATCTCTATGTGTCAATTCATGTTAATTTTTTGAGATAGAGTGTTGTGTTGCGTATTATGTTCAACAACATTTCATGTCGCGCAATAAAGTGCGCATTATATTGACAATATTTTTTAAAAAATATATTCGCGATCGGTGCGCATCATATTAAACACGTTTTACGAGACATTACTAAAATTTTGTCTTTTCGGATTATTTTGCCGTTCGTATTGTAATGAACATCCTTATAGATCTAGCTATTTCTCGTATATAAAGGATCTATAATGAACATCCTTATAGATCTAGCTATTCCTCGTATATAAAGGATCTATAATGAACAAATGGTTTTTTACGGGGTTTTAAAATTTTCTTTTCATCCCACTCCACTTGCCCACTGTGATCTTTCGATCCCAGCGGAGGTCATTCGTCATGCTCATTTGCACATTGTCGTTTACGTGAATTGTATTTGTATGTAAAGATTCTTGTCCAAGCATTATTTCTTTTATGGTCATTCTATTTTTCTAAAAATATAATTTAAATTAGGATCGACTATACTCAAATATTGAATTGGTTTATTCTGTAGACTTAGGTTTTGAATAAGCTACGGAGATGTTTGATGTTTCTGCAAAGATCGAACCACCGATACATCGTGAATACAACATCGTAGATACAACATCGTAGATACAACATCGTAGATACAACATCCTAGATTCAAACATCGTAGTTACAACATCGTAGATACAACGTCGTAGTTACAACATCGTAGTTACAACATCGTAGTTACAACATCATAGACACAACATCGTAGATACAACGTCGTAGTTACAACATCGTAGTTACAACATCATAGACACAACATCGTAAATACAACATCGTAGATACAACATCGTAGTTACAACATCATAGACACAACATCGTAAATACAACATCGTAGGTAAAACATCGTTTCATGAATTTTATTTCTAAACTTCGTCTTCATGTAAGTATTTAAACTTTCATAGCTTCTACGTTATTGTGAGGCCAACGTTTAATAAAAATTTGAAATAAAATTTATTAATCTTTAAATATGGGATTGTTATTAGCGTGTATCTGCATATTTGCCAGCATACCTACCCGACTGACAAATAAAACACGTGTGTTACACACCAACAAATGAAACGCACGTACTACACACCAACAAAAGAAACACGAAGGATACACACCAAAAATTGAAACATATGTGTTACACACCAACAAATGAAACCTGTGTGTTACACACCAACAAATGAAACACGCATGTTACACACCAACAAATGAAACACGCATGTTACACACCAACAAATGAACACGAGGGATACACACCAACAAATGAAATACGGATGCTACCAAACAGCGGAAGCGTGTTACACACCAACAAATGAAATGTGGATGCTACCAAACAACGGACGCGTGTTACGCACCAATAAACTAAACTCTTGCTACTTGGCTTATTGTGGTGCGAGACTGGATTATGTTGGAGTGTTGGTTTGGTTACAGTACGGTGAAGGAGAAGGTGGCCGGCAGGCGGAAATGAAGACAGAAACTGAAAATAGTTTAGCTCGGAGATTAAGGTGACCCGGCGGTCTGTTGGCCTTGTCTGTGTTGGCAGGAATAGATAAATTGAGAGCGGCTTGTTAGGTCGATCTGTGCGTTTTGTTAGAGGTAGATGAAAAGACAAGGTATAAATAAGTCTGTTAGCCCGATCTAAGTTTTGTTAGAGGTAGATGAATAGATATGATATAAGTCTGTTAGCTCGATCTGTGCTTTTTGTCAGGAGTAGATGAATAGACATGATATAAGTCTGTTAGCCTGATCTATGTTTTGTCAGGAGTCGATAATAGACAAGACAGGGGAGAGAAGATATTATACATAAGTGAACATGAGACTGAGAAAAGTTTTGAAACTGGTACGTCAATACAATGTTCGCACACGTTTGGTGTGTCGTTAATGTTTTGTTACTTAAAACACAAAACACTCTACGCTTAGTGCTATTACTATTAAATGTGTCTATCCCTTACATATCTGGATAAGATTTTAATTACCCAAGTTTAATAAGCATTTTTAAATATATATTAACGTTACAATGAATAATACAAAAATATTGCTGATTTTTTAGGACAGAGTAACGCCAGGACTAGTCTGAATGAAATAATATTAGATGCTTAGTCCTCTGGAATAAATATTTAACTCTGCAAGTTTAAGTTTTTAAGAAAAGTTTTTTTTAAAAAAATATATATCTATTCAGTAAGTTGCAGGAGAAAAAAAAAGCGAAAATCAGATTCGGTTCGTCCTCTAAAGATAAAAAAAAAGACAACAAACAATAAACAAAAACATCTGATTGTTTATTTTTGTCACTACAACTACAAGAGATCTTGTGTTAGGGAAGCGTTTCTCGCAACCACAAGGCGTTAGGGGAGGAAAATGTCATTTATGTCATTTTTCTCTCACCATACTCTGTCACAGAGAGATTATTTTCGGCAGCTAATTATACATTTACGTTACCTGGTATAAAATGACATGTAACTTTTAACGGAAGGAAGTGTCCATGTTTCTGGCCGGCATTCATCATACAGATTACTGGTTGTTGTTGTTGTTTTTTTTAAATGACATAAACTCGTTCATTCGTGCAACAAAATCTGGTAGAAAGTCGACACAACTTTTATAGACGGTGAGCTGGGGTTGCGTCCTTGGGAGGTGCAGGAAGGAACAGGAAATCGTCTTACACGAAGGAGGTGCAGGAAGGAACAGGAAATCGTCTTACACGAAGGAGGTGCATGACGGAACAGGAAATCGTCTTACACGAAGGAGGTGCATGACGGAACAGGCAATCGTCTTACACGAAGGAGGTGCAGGAAGGAACAGGCAATCGTCTTACACGAAGGAGGTGCAGGAAGGAACAGGAAAACGTCTTACACGAACACTCTTTTAACAAATAACGTGGAGTAATTGACTTTCTTTCATGGGTGCAGATTTAGGGACTAGTAATTGAAATTAAATTCAATATTTAAGTAACTAACGAAATCTTTAAGCTTTTTCTATGAGTTTATATAATGTGGAAAAATCCCTTTCTATAGAGAAAGTCTTTAAAATACTTTGTGATAATTTAATTTTCCAATCGTTATTTAAGTAATCTATTTAACTGATGAAAAAAAACCAATACTATTATTTAATTTCCTAAAAGTTAAATTTTGTTAAATCCAGCAAAACACTCTACGTGGGAAAACAAAACAATGCATAGCAACTGATCTGATCTGAGGGGTAGTTACAAAATTTGAAATACATTATAATGTCGTTGAGAGATATTTAAATGTAAACAACAAACATAAAACTCATGCTTTGAAAAACAAAAACTCACTGACAGATTAAGCAAAAAGAATTTAGAAGGAAAAAAACCCTTCTCTGTTATATATATTTATTCATATCCGTATTTATGCTTATCCTATCCTGGGCAGACAAATTATATAAGATACGTGTTAATGAAAGGACGAGACATCAATCAACTCAGAGAGAGTAATAAAACTGTTCAACGGGTTACGAGTTACCCTGAGAAATGACTCCAGACAAAGGTGAAACCGTATACCAGAGTTACCTGACTTGGACAGTGGCAAAGAGATCACTATGAATGGATGAGGGGCATGGAATCTCCCGTATAGATCAGGTCTTTGTGTCTAATACAGAGCGAGGTCAGCTTCAAAGAAGAGACTTTAAGTCAACCTTTGTTATTGTTTTCATTTACTTCCATTTAAATATATTTATTTATGCCAAGGGCGTCAAAACTATTTCCATGGCGGGCCATATTCCTTGAAATAAAGACATTCACGGGCCGGATTAAAATAATATATTAGGGCTCGTACTGAGTTTAAACAATTTATCGATTAGTCGATTAATTTCGATTAATGAAATTTTAAAACACATATATAGATCCCAATAAGTCGAGATTCATTATTTCGCGAAAGTGGTTAGGTCACGGAAATTCCTTGGCTCACGAATTTTGTGACGCAACACAGCATATTCGTTCTGCTATGTAAGAAATAGGGAAGAAAAACCTTTTAGTTTATGCATTCACGTCTGCTCACTCAAATATGTCGAGTAAAAAATCTGGGCATTTGTTGATACACGTACAAATATCTTTGAATCTCTCGTTGTCCAGCTGACTGTTTGAGTCAGTGCGAGAAAGCTGATGTACGTCGCGACATTCAGCAACACTGACAATTAATTAGTCTCAGTTGCAAATGTCCTGGAGCATCATGAGGCTAACAGAGATGGGTTAAAAAAAATAATGATTTCAATAGTTGCAAAGTGCTCATGGAGTCTTTGAAATTGATCAGTCATGGATTTGACATCTTCAACACAACATATCACTGTATTTGCTCACTGAAGCCTCTTTCCGTAAAACATTTCATGATTTCCTGTAGTGACTGGAAATGCGTGGTATAAGGCTGCATTTGAGACATTTGCTTTTGAAAAACTCGCAGCTCGTTTGCAAAGACCTTGACATGTTAATATAGTTGGCCTACCACTGCATATGTCTTGTCACATCAAAAAAAAAAATGCAAAATCTGCCTGACAAGCAGGTTTAGATAGTTCTGGAATTAATTGTTCCTTATTTTTCTATGAAATGCCCAATTTCTTTTTAAGTGTGTAGAAGCGCTGAAGTTTTGTTCCCCGACAGGGACATCTTACATCATTGTGATACACAACATTTTCGTATTCTCACTGATGCCAAAAAGAAACTGCTCAAAATGGCAGTAAAACAGGGTTTTACATAAAGTTTATAGCTTTTACCACTGGCTTAAAGACACGATCACATCTAAAGTGTTTGGCACACAAAACTTGTTGTTGAATGATACTTTGAAGTTTAAAATATGTGTCAGAATCTTCGACGAATTCGTTATAGACAAGTTTTGGTCGTTAATTGTGTCATTGCAGGACATAATCACTATTGAATACAGTGATTTTTTTACTGGTAATTTGACGGCATTAATACCAGAACGAGCAGAAGCAACTAAATGTGTTTCCCTTTGTTTGCTCTTTAAGATTTTTGCCATCCTTTGAGATACTCAAAACAGTACAAATTTCAAAATAATATATAATGTCGTTACAGAAATAATACCACCGTCGAATAGTTATTTAAGAGGAGGCTGCGGACCAGTTAAAACGGCTATGAGGACCGGCTTTGGCGCGCGGAGCTGTTTTTGGACACCCCTGATTTATGCTAATTTTCATCTTCCACTTGACGCCTAAACAGGTTCTCAGATGTTGAAGTAGATAGCTATCTGTTTCATTGCTGCTAATGGGTGGGGGTAAAAGATAGTTTTAGATATTCCTTGTTAAAATAAGTATTATTTTAATTAGTGATTGGGACTTATATATGTATGTATATACATTGTTATATATATATATATATATATATANAATTAATTAATCGATTACAATTTTAAGAAAATATTTATATTATTTTTTTCAATTTATTAATAATTTATATTTATGTTACTTACATACTTTTGCGTCATATTATTAGTTTTTATTTAGACGTGCATACGTAAACAAAATTTTTAAGCCTTGACATTTCCACGACTTAAACGATTTCGTGAAATAATGAATCAGCAACTTAACGGGATCTATGTATGCGATATAAAAAAATCAGAGAGAGAGAGAGAGAGAGAGAGAGAGAGAGAGAGAGAGAAAGAGAGAGAGAGAGAAGATGACTTATAGCAATTAATAGTATAAAGATAGTGTAATCAAATGAATTATGTATTAATTAAGAACGTACGAGGTGGGATTAGTAAGCTGGCGTGGTACTCACCTTATGGTAGAGCTTTTTTGGGAGAAACACCACCAAAATCTGAGTCCTTGAATGAACGCACGATAAAACAGGAACCTCTTCACGATGGAACAAATCAAAGGCTGACTGTCCTTCCACACAGCCTTGCTGTATTTATATCACCGGACAGCCGGGAATCATTTATTAGGATGTATTAGGTAACCGGGGAGGGGCGTCTAATTTTGTGCCGTCTATTAGATGATCACCCTAAAAACAGGTGTGTCAATCTTTGACAAGGTGATTTATTTTCACCTCCATTGTCCTTATAAGGTAGAAAATGGCTGCACCCGGTGTGGCCCAGATCCGGTATTAGATGGAGAAGGGTAACACAAGTCAGGGGAGTTAATGAATGATGCGTAACTGCTGTGAATCACCCACGTGGTATAGCCTACAACTTTTAAACATGTTTTTTTAAAATTTATGATTTAACAGAATCAGATAATCCGGAGCAAGGTCAGTTTCTAGTGCGAAAAGTTTTCTACATACTACCCTGGGTTCAAAAAATGCACTCCATAATCTTTTTAATACACCAACAAAGGTATAATTTATTAATTTTTCAAACACGTGTTTCTTTAATAATTCATATCACTCTATGCCATTAGTACCTCATTCCTCTTCCAGCTATTTTCTTCCAATCTACCCCAACTAGTGACCCAGTCTACCCCAACTGGTGACCCAATCTTACATGTGCTTTCTGACCCCACTCTCCTCCAAGCTATGCTGCTCTAACCTTTCTAGAACTAGAGAAGTTTGCCCAACTCTTCTACAAGCTGCATAGCCTGCTCCCCTCTTCTAAGAACTATCATACGAATTATGATTCTCCCACTTTTCTATCTTATCTTATCTGTTACTTACACTTCTTCTATGCAGAATAATATTGCATCCTATGCTTATCCATGGTTTAAGTCTAGTCCTGCATTTTTTATTGCAGTTGTAAATGTTATTAGAGTGTTGGTTTTACTGTATTCCTCATGCAACTCATTCCAAGCCCATGGTCATGACGGGAAGAACGAGAATTGGTGCGTGTTTGCTATTACATACGGAATAAGAAATGTGTTTTTATTCCTGTGTCTATCTGTGGGTTGTATTAAATTATATTTGTGTTGCATTTCCAAGATAGAATTAATTGCCTCATGTATTATTTCTACTTTGTTTCTCATCTTCTAGAATTTCAAAGAGAGATGGCTTGCATAATGGTGTTGCTCTTGTCAGTTACGACTATTCTCTAGAAGTCAATCTGGCACCTTTATTTCCCCACTCTTCTACCCGTAGTTAGCCGCAGCTTGTTCTCTCCCTTATTTTTGCTTACCTTCAGAGTACTAGGAATTTGTTGATTGGTCGAGAAATGGGTTTGCAAAACATGTTGGCCATAAAATGTCTTAAAATAAATTTTGTCTAGAAAAGTCGCAGTCCTATCCCGCTTTTGGAAATACGACTTTTAGAGTGACGGTTTCATTTCCCGAATATTAGACGCGGCCAATGATAAAACAGATCATGGAAGATGACGTTTGCAATAAGGCCAAACTCATAGGAACTGGTCAAGGGAGATTATGATTACCCAGCCTGTTGGCTAGACATTCGGTACAATATTTTTTTTCCTGAATAAGTATTTTTCCAAAGCATTTGTTTATGACACATTTTGTACATTTTATGGCTTTAAAGGGTCTGCAAGCAAAAATTGCTTTTTATTTTTATCTCAAAATAATTATAATAATCCATTAAAAATTTAGATGATCATAAGAAAAATTAAATCACGAAACTAATTTACCAAGGACAGAATCAACATAGGATGGAAAATGTATGATATCAAATCAACAAGCAATTCACATTCAGCATATTTTTAAAACTTCTTCTGTCTCACCAACATTCACAAACCTCTTCTGTTTTGCTAACTTAGTGCCATCCCCACCCCCACTCCAGCTAACCATGAATTCGGATAATTTGCTACTCTGTCCGGATAGCAAACTCTGCTAAGTCAGTGAAATCACTGTTGACTAGTGGTAGCATTAATCAAAGCTATCAACGGTGGCAGTGGGACGTAATGTTGTCGGAACTAACAGATGCCATGACGTAGTTCACCCACGTTAACGAAAGCCGGATATGATGGTGGTCACGTGACAGCTCATTGAACTCAATCACATCCCCGGATGTGGTCACATCTACAAGGTGCGAATACTTAACATTTATTGACTAATTTATGGTTAGCTACACAATATTTGAAACTAAATATGTAAAACATAAATTTAAGTATTTGACACCTCTAAGAAAACACGTATAATTTTAAAACAAACGAGCTATATGATCACAATTTGACTCAATCACATCCAACCGTCCCACCCCACCCCAACAAATATTCCTTCTCCTCACATTATTGTATTTAGCGTCGCAGTGTTGTGATGGTAATCTTTCATTAATTTTTAAAAAATCAATTACACGATTTTGGACGTGAATTTATGAGGTTGGCTGCATGTTTTTCTTTGATATGTTATTAACAGCTTCCTTCTTCACACACATACTAATTATGAAACAGAACAGGAAATTAAGTTCTGGTAATTTTTAATGTTGTAGATTTATATCTATGTTGTTTGAAAATTAGGACAGAAACGTGTAACATGTTTTATTATTTTCTTCTTTTTATTATTATTTTATATTTACAATAGTGATGGGGCAGTATTTCAAAGAAATGCTAATTTCATCGCCTCTGAGTGAAGCAGAATGTAGTAGTAGTAGTAGTAGTAGTAGAGGAATTTATCAACCACTGAACTTTTTTGTGATGACATAAGAGTAAAAATTAGATGACCATAATTTAACACACTGATATATATATATATATTACTTAAAGTTGATATTTCGCGGTTTTCTTTCGCTTAGCGCGGTCAGATGGAGACGATGGTGTAGACCAGGGGTGGGTAAAGTGCAGCCCGTGGGCCAAACGCAGCCCGCTATAGAATATTTTATTGCCTACCAACAATTTAAAAAAAAAAACTGCCTTGAACTTAATTTTCATTCATGTCTCAATAAGCAACACGACTCCATTTTTTTTTATTAAGTGCGATAAGGTGCACTTGTTCCGTTAAACTAAACTGCTTTTGAAATAAATAGTGCTAGCAGCTAGGAATCTAGGTTATATCATGTTAGCGCAATAAAAAAATTAATTGACGTAGAATCTACCTCTTTTGTTTAAACTCTTTTCTTTTTTATCATGATACCTCAGGCATGGGAGCCCTGGGTGGTAGCCCGACTCGTCCCATCGTAACCCCGTTTTTGTTGTAATATTATGTCTTGGCCAAAATAAAAATTATTCTCTTAAAGTGAAACTTCCTCATCTTGATCATGTATGAAAGATTTTCTATTGCGGAATATTTTAACCAGTCCCCGGAGGTCAAAGGGAAATAATGTTGAGTTAGGAGCTCAGCTAAGAAAAATTGGTTTTAGAAAGGGGGATTATATATACACTCACTGATTCCAATGCACTAAAAAGCATGGAAAATAAAGAGTATGAATACTAGTTATGAAACACCATGTGGACTTATAATTACGTGTCTTTCTCTGTCAACATAAATTCATGCGACAAGCATATACAGTGTGTCTCCAAAGCAGAATGATTTAGAGTACACAAGAAAGTTTTACGTGTTCGAAAAATCTTCAGGGAGATGAAACACCACTGAAAAAACCTGAACCTATGCAGGATATAATTCTCGACCAACTATATCCTCGGCGCCCACGTTTTATTTTCAGGTGTCTGCCAAATTTCACCTCAATCGAGCATTACGAAGTGCGTCAAAATGACGTTGCAATATTTGACGCTAAGAGACAGACACGCAGAATAACAAGATAAATCAAAACGTGTAATTAAGAGTGAGAATAATACAAAGAGTCAAACTATATGTGTGGCCAACATAAAAAATATGGTAAAAGGTTGTGGCTACACTGGAGCCGGAATTTGACACTGCAGTCCAGTCCATGGCCGTGCGCGTTTAAGAGCAGCACCATGCACCGCCGAGCAGCACCGTGCACCACCGAGCAACACCGTGCATCGCTGAGCAGCACCGTGCATCACCGAGCAACACCATGCACCGCCGAGCAGCACCGTGCACCGCCGAGCAGCACCGCGCACCACCGAGCAGCACCGTGCAACACCATGCACCGCCGAGCAGCACCGTGCACCGCCGAGCAGCACCGTGCACCACCGAGCAGCACCGTGCACCACCGAGCAACACCATGCGCCGCCGGGCAGCACCGCGCACCGCCGTTCATCACTGAGCAAGTGTAGCCATTCAGATTATGTTAGGGTATTTGTTTTTCTTTCCAAGATATGTGGCCGAATACTGCAGTGTCGAGTTCCGGTTCCAACGAAGCCACAGCCCTAGTGAGCGTTTGTTTATTTTTTGAAGAGACAACGAGTTAAGAAAAGTATTTTGTTTTGTTTTATAAAAAATAAAATAAGCCTACCAGGAACTGTAGTTGGGTAGATTAACGATTTTTGCAACCAAATAATGTAGTTATATGCCTATTGCTATGAGGTGCATGCTGTTTTGTTCTAAAAACTTGTAGCTCTGGAACGGCTCTTATTGGGTTTGAAGAGATGTCAACAAAATTCTGCCATCTGCTGGCTCCACTAAGTCGTTACCTTCAATAAATCTAAGGTCATCCTGACCGTGTCAATTATGAAACAAATCCCGGCCCTAGATCAACTAGATGGAAGTGTGCAGGAGAAATGAACTGTATTACCTGCCCCTACAAACATGTCTCTATGTTTCCTGTATCTCATAACATGACTGACTAATGATAATGCCACGGGGCATGAATCAGGGAATAGGGTACAAGGACATAAATATCTGATTGTAGGCAGTTTCAAGGATAACATTCTATGGACTTGTTGAACTTCGTCATTTCAATTGAGTCATTGTCTTGACAAATTCACCATCCACCCTCCCAGGCTAGGAAGTAAAGCTTTGATAAAGAAAATAATAAATTCTTTGCAGCATGTAAAATTTGGAGTCTCAGGTACTCTCAACTCGAAATAGTAATAATACATGATATAAATTTAGTTAATGGTTGTTTAATTACTTCAAAGTTCTCGTGGCTAGTCAGACAGGCTATTAGTCACACTAGTACATCAAATATATGGACATAGACATTTAATATCTAAACTATTTACAGATTCAGTCAAGATGAATAATATAAAATATAAATGTCGAGCGGATGGGACCCGTGAATAATGGATGACAACTCATGTTAGTGTTTGTGACACGTATAGGCATATTCACAGCTCAATGTAAGTATTGAAGTGTCCCGTAGAGTGCATGACTTGAACATATTAGCAGTTCCCATATATGGGACGAGTAGGGCTACCACCCAGGGCTCCCACGCCTGAGGGGCACTCCGTGCCTAAGGCGCGCGTGTCTGAGGGCGTCTCCGTCTCCACGTGAGGCGCGCCTGCCTGAGGGGGTCTACGACAAGTCTCCATGCCTAAGTGGCGCGTGCCTGAGGGGGTCTCCGTCTCCATGCCTGAGTGGCGCGTGCCTGAGGGGGTCTCCGTCTCCATGCCTGAGTGGCGCGTGCCTGAGGGGGTCTCCGACGAGTCTCCATGCCTGAGTGGCGCGTGCCTGAGGGGGTCTACGACAAGTCTCCATGCCTGAGTGGCACGTGCCTGAGGGGGTCTACGACAAGTCTCCATGCCTGAGTGGTTCTCCGTGCCTGTTAATGACCAGCATCAGGTGTGCAGTTCAAACTTATTGAACAATATTTCAAATTTTGAACACTATTTATAATTTTCTCAAGATTGCACCACCGATCAGATTAATTACACCCTCATTTTGAATGGACAGGTTTTGGATTCAGTGAATTTTTGGCCGCCGCTCAAGATAGGCAACTGGGGAAATCATCCGTTGATGTGTCCATGCGCTTCCCCAAACGACTGCAACGGTCACGGGACTGATGATGATGAAAACTAGCTTTACCTAAAGTATGTTGCACTTTCGAGCAAAAATAGTTAAGTTTTTTGTTTTTTTTTGGTTAACAAACTAATTAAAATTTAATAATAAACACCGTGACGTCACACATGGCCGGACGTTGGACCCTCCCCCTTTTCCTGTTACAAACTGTCAAACTTTCTTACACCCCCCCTGGGGCGTGACTTTATGGACGGCCCCCTATATGCCTTCGATGGACTTGAGGTGAATGTCATGTTCATGTGAAAAGTTCAGTCGCCCTTCGTCTAATTTTATGATGAGATTGCAGCTTGCATCCCACAACTTATGCTGTGAACTTGAATATCACACCTAATAATGATGCGTGGGCCAGGTATTAATCAACCTACTAGGTGGCGCTACTATCTTTGCACTTGGGTCAATCCTCCAATGATATATTGTAGTTGTAGCACACGAGCAGTATACGCCATAAGTGTTCCCCACCCCCATTCCGTCTCTTCTATTTTGCCATTTTAGAATAAGTAACGCACCGGGACGGTGTTCCGGCACCTTTACCCTCACCTCACATAGTTTTATAAAACATATTTTGTATTACTGCCTGGATTGCTTTTTCAGGCTGCGTTCCGGACCTTTTTTCATGCGTTCCGGATCCTTTTTTCATACGTTCCGGACCTTTTTTTTTTAATAGAAAAAAAGCACTCGTCATGTTGTTTGTATATTTTGGGTTGACGGATTGTACGGGTAGGCGTAGGAACTAGAACGTGCTGCTAAGATTAATATTACTTGACCGGGATTTTATTCATAGGTGTTACAATTTTAAAAAAAAATACAATGTCATAAACTTTAATAATGAAAAGTAAACATTACCCCAAAAATATTTTTAATAAAGATGAATTATTTATTTATTTATTTAAAATCACAGTTGAAAGTAGTTTAAGTAGAGAATACTTGAAAAGCCTTAAGATGTGTCACTTGTGTAAGTATAAGGGAAGGATGGGAGGAGGTAATACACAAACAGCAGCACGAAGAATGGAAACAACTCAAGTGAACGTCGGTGGGGGGGGGGGAATGCCGACGACGCATTGTTGGTCTCAAGACATGCACACTGCTTTTGTTGTTTACCGCGCCCTCCCCATTACTACCATCGCTTGACACCATAGAATCTGATTGGTGGGCCATAGCAAGTTTCATTCATCATGCTTGTTTGTACTCTTCTTGTCCTCGTCCTGTTGAATTATATATAGATGTTGGTCAGTTTAGTTGACCAAAAAAGGTCATAGTGAATTATTATTATTCAGAGATTTTTAAAAGCATAAAGCTCTTCACAATCCTAATGGACCCATGCGATTAAATTTGTTTCTCTGTACTTGCTATACCTATGATGATAGAAATGGTATAGCTGTAGCAGAGACCAATTCAAAAATATTTAAATTGAGTAGGTAATAACAAAAAAAGTTAACAAGTGAATAAATAAACAAAGAAATGATAAGTGAAATTACTCCACAAACATGTTTATTGAGGGTTACAATATTTCACCAGCAAAAATATAACATTATAAAAAACGACTATTCCAATTAGTATAAAGTTAATGCAAACAAGCATATATAAGAAAAAGAGAAAACCGTTCATAAAAAGTTGAGGTAAATAGCCCGTAATAAAATTTAACAGGTAGGTATAAACATAACAGATTTACAGGCAGTCGAGCAGATGTAAACATCACAAAAGTTAAAAGGTTAGAGTTCAAATTTTGTTTTCAAAGAAAACTGCAGTACCTAATTCATCAAGAAGTTTAATGGTAAAATCACTAAAGTCATTTAAGAACCAAAGTTCACCAATGCTATAGTATCACTACACATTACAATAAATTACAGTTTTAAGAAAAAAATACAGCCACTGTGGGACGTGGTGGTCGAGAGGTAGCGCGCTCGACTGTCATACCGATGGTCACGAGTTCGAATCCACGCGAAGGCGAGGATTTGTTCCCGGGGCCTGAGGAGTGCCCGAGTCACGCAGCTCTGAATGGGTACCTAACTAGACAATAGTTAGGCGGCTGGGGTAATGCGTGGAACCCCTATAGCCGTGGCCTGTGACCGCTGCATCACTTGCCAACAGATCATCTCTCATGGTCTGTGGACGCAATTATCTTCTGCATAGAAGGAGCGTCTGTATATCTAAGATAAAGAAAAGCCAAGATAGAAAATCATTATCTGTTTTATACACAATCACGGCATGACTTGATTTATCTCTGATTTGTTGAACCTAGACCAGCATGAACTGCTTGGTGTCTGACAATGATGGGCATGACTTGATTTATCTCTGATTTGTTGCACCCAGACCTGCATGCTCTGCTTGGTGTCTGACAATGATGTTTCTACTGAGCTATTCTTATTTTCATATGAGCAACAAAGCCTGTCCTAGGACATTCTGCAGTCTTTCGGTGGCATGTTGTACCTCCCCTCCAACAATTGTCTTGACCGGCCATAAATGTGCCTCACATCAAAAATACTATTCAGTATAGATATAATAAATAACCCATGAAAACAACGTTTTTGACTATAAATCCCAAACAAAGTCTTGGAAAAAAATGCTGCACAAAAAATAACTTGTAAACTTGTTCAAAATGTAAATAAGATTGAATTTTTCTGATTGGCTGTGGGAGTCTGTAGGAGTTTGAGGGACCAATCGCTATTGATGTCCGGGCAGAAAATTGCACTTTATTATATAGGATTATCACATTAATTACTATAATATCACTGAATGTTGTATATAGTAGTTTAAATATACATAATTATCTACAATAATTGTACAATAATTTTTAGTTTTGTTCATGTTGGAAAAAGATCTGATGAAAAAATATAGAACAATCAAAAGTATTTTTTGTCTCAGTCTCAGCATAGAAAGAAAGGTCAGAACAAAATAGATATGTCCAGTATTTGTCCAGTCATCCAATGTAATGTATTAACTGCCGCTACACGGCTGTCTATTTATAAACTGCCGCTGTAAGGCTGGGGGTCATTGTGATGGATGTGGACATTGGCTAAACCCTTCTCTACAATCAGCTGTGTAACTCTGTCAGGCCGTCCTGCCTGTAGGGTCAGTAGTTTGGTAACATCGACGTTCAGCTCAGAGAGGGCGCTCAGGTGCTCCACTTCCAACTGGTCGTTTAGAGCCTTGGACTAATTGAAAAGAAAGCCAAGAAATATTAAGAATATTTTTTATTCCCAAGTAAAATGTGTTGTTTTTATTTTAATTTTAAGTTTAATTCTTTTGAGCAGATCTACATAGGTGAGACAGGTCCTTGACTGGTTCAGAGAACACCTGAACAAAATAATTAAACAGGCCCTATGTCCAGTCTCTAAACACTGCAACAGTGCTGACCATAATGGGATTTTGATATGCAGCTAATGCCATTCTACATGTAAAATACCCACGATAATAGATCCTACATGGAAAATTGATAAATAAAACGGTTTGGTAGGTAGACTCTAAATTGATAAATAAAACGGTTTGGTAGGTAGACTCTAAATTGATA
>MUZC01001916.1:658872-675988 GCA_002072015.1 Radix auricularia | reverse complement strand
TTGTGACAGGGGGAGGGGCGAGTTAAATTTCGTCAAAAATAGCGTGACGTACTTTATGGACTGCCCCATAAATACGAGTGGGAGAATCGTATTCTTATGCAATGACAACAGAAAAAGTATAAGTCCTGTGTTAGGGCTACTCGTTACGCATTGCTCATACTTATAATTATAATATTTGGCGATTTTAAGAGTAGCATAAATATAAAATATTTCGTAAGAAGAGATTTCTTTTAATTTTTAAATTACTTTGGTACCTCGGGTTACAATTGTCTCAGGTTATGAACTACTCGGGTTGCGAGCAACTTCAAAATCTGTTTTGTTTGCCTCGGGTAACATTTAAATTTTTTTTTTTTTTTAAAGTTCTTGCGTTAGGAAATGGAACGTCAATTGATTTCAATTTGTCGGTGTGTGAACGTTTAAGGCTTAGGTTAAGAACCAAGTCAAGGCACGCGTTAAATTCGCAACTCGATGTAAATGTACCACTAATTTTTTTCGTCTTCATTTTCCTATTAATCGATCAGATGGTTTAAACAATAGCTATAAGCAAACAGATAATTTATTCCTTCAAAATCTCCGTATTGATATCCTTTAAAAAACCTTTTACTGTATATTCCTTTTTTAAAAAAAAAGTAATTTAAAAAATCATGAATTTCTTCCAATGGTTACCAAAAATATTCCTTCCGAGAACCCAGTCTACTATTTCCAAGGGACACGTCATAAGTCACAAGGATAGAATAGTTTCTGTTCCCGAACCTCGTGCTCTTGGCCGCAAGATAATGCTGTCGGTGAATTAGCGGCCATGGCTATGTTAATGAGGTGGTGTTCTGTTTGTAAATTCACGGTCTCATTGCGTCAGACGAACTCGAGACCGTTGTGTCAAAAACGTCCTGACTAGCCGGTGTGTACTCCGTACACTTGGTCGACCCAGCACACACCTAACACTAACACACTGCGTGTACCCGCGGCCATTCATTCATCCCATGTCAGCCACTCCCCTGTAATGGCCGTGCTAGAGACCGACCACTGTAACCATTGACGGCCTTTGAGCCACTGCAACGACGGGATCTACCCCAATTGTTGTAGGCGAGGTGGCGGTGTGGTGATCGCAATAAACTCTCCACCACCCCCCCCCCCCCCCCCCCCGACAAAACCTCCTTACACCTACGTTTGTCTCTTTAAGTAAAATAGGTTTACTTTCATGGTTGGACTTGTGTAGGTTCAAGACTGGTACAACCATAAAAGTGGATCATAAAATTGTACGAAAATCTTATTTTATTTAATAGTAAAGGCGGACTGATGCCTGATGGGACGGATATTTAACTACATTTGCTGTTGTAGTTGTTATATTTTTTAAGGTGTGGTAGGAGTGTCTTCAATACTTCCACTCCGGTTACTCCGTAAGATTAATGTCCTCTAATTCCTTCTGTGACCGCGCACCATTGTTTTTAGTATTAGTGATTATGCTTTTAAGTTATTTAGCAGTTTTATGAACTGTAACTTTCGCTTTATGCTAAGTCGACATTTAAGAGCCGAATTAAACTCTTATTAACGACGTCATTATCCACCCCCCCCCCCCAATTGCTTGTTGTCGGGACAGTTCATCTACCAACATTAGACATAATTTTCAATAAATAATGCAGGCTATAGTATAGACTACAGGCTATAGGCCAAGACATTAAACGTTTGAGGCATACTGTGCCAGAGTTCATAATGTAATAACACTGTGCTGAGTGAAGTTACACATCCATTCATTTCGTCCGGGTCTTGGATCAACCACTAAGGGCGACTTGTCGACCATAAATCCAGCCAAACGGGACAGACTTCAGGAATGTTGAACGCTATCATTCTTAAAATTCAACTTTACGGAATGCCTAAATTTAGAACTACCCCGAACCGAAATGTCATTGGTGGAAAAGCCTACCACGTGACTTTTCATTCACAAGCCCTAGCAAGGGGAAATAACCTAACCATCGTTCGTCGGTGAAAAGTGAAGAGGGTTATAATACAGCAACAGGCTTTCATTGGGTCGGTTGCTTAACACTGGTGGCCGGCAGTGCATTCTTTACACAGGCAAGACGTACACGGAGTTCGGACTTGATTCGGAGTTGTGACTTGATTCGGAGTTGTTTAAAGTGGTGATTAAAAGTTTAATACTTGTGCCTTGTTCTTGACATGGTAATGGTCATTATGTTATTTATAATTTAGGAAGTTATAATAATACTGCATACAAAAAAGAAATTAAAAGTTGAGACGTATTTAATCACGCATTTAATTTAGCTCATTTCGGAATTTCGGTCAACACTTAAACTAAAGTTTTCATTACAGTTCACTAACTTTACCTTAAATCTAAAGACATATTATATAAGTATAAAATGGTTAAGTCAAGTCATGAAATGAACGTGTGTCCTAAAACTAAATTGGTTATTGATATTATTATTATATTATTATTATTGTTAACAGCGGTCGTCATTCATTGATGCATGCTTGGGAGTGGTTGGAATGCAAATGAAGAAGTCAAAACCATAACCAGTCTATAGTCTAATCTATATTCTCTATATCATACATTTTATATATCTATCTTGCCATATCGTAACATTGGGATGTATATAGTATAGCCTAGTATAGTAGACTATTCAAAGTAACCACAACTTTAATAATAGTAATAATAATAAGTCTTTATAAGTAATAATTAAATAATTATAAATTAGTACTCGTATTACTTATGAATATGTCTTACTAAGACTGACACTACTGTAAGACTGTAGATTTAGTCATTTTAGTATAAACTTGAATAGCGAGGCAAAATGGAAAGAATTTCAATTTCACACATTAATCATTAATTTTTAAAAAAGAAAGAAATATTTCTAACATAAACCTACGTTATAGTTATTGAAATTATGAATCAATTTATGAATAACAAACGTATGCAAACAATTTATTCTATTTGTTTCTTACTGTTGTTAACACCAGAAAATCCGTGAAACTTATTTTATACTTATTGTGTTTGACCTTGACCTGGAGTGTAGCCAACAGAAAGTCAATTAATAAATTAATTGGATTCTCACCTATTCTATGGTCAAGGTTTTTTTAAAATTTGGATTAACTTGAAATCGATCTGATGGTGCTCTCAGACAACTTTGGGATTCTTAATCGACATTCTATTCAATATTTGGAGGGAACATAGTTCAATATCAGGACTTAATAAACAATCAGAGCCGAGGACCTGTACTGACTGTACTATCAGTGTACTATCACTGTACTATCAGTGGGAATATATTCAATGAAAGATCAAAAGTGCTCGGATTTTGTGTTCATGCCTTTGAAAGATGGCGCCCGGGGTCAAACCCCCCGTGCTAAAGACGGGGGGTCTATCAGAGACAGACCACCCCAAGTGGCTGAATTGGACACCCCTGGAGTGATGTCCAAGGAGGTGCGATCGAAGATAGTGGTCGTTGGCTCCTGTGGCTGTGGAAAGACTGCTCTTATTCATCGTTATGTGCATTCATTATTTTTGGAGGTGAGTGTATTTTAATTTTAAAATGCTAAAAAGTTATTTTTTTATTATTAAGTGCACTTGTTGGTACCGTATCTGTTGTAGAGTCTACTTGTTGGTACCGTATCTGTTGTAGAGTCTACTTGTTGGTACCGTATCTGTTGTAGAGTCTACTTGTACAAGTGTTTGCACCATCTTTGTGATAGCGATAAATAATGTTACTTACGCTATCTTATCTGTTATGAAAGTTATAGACCCTACTTCTAGGCAGAAGATTATTGCGTTCTACACTTATTTATGGTTTGTGTTTAGTCTTGCATTTTTATTACATTTTGGAGAAAGTGTTGGTTTTCCTGGTTTCTTCAAACAACCCATTTTCCGCCCGAATTCGTGACGGGAATAATGAGAATTTGTGTGTGTTTGTTCTTGCATACGGAATAAGAAAGGTGTTTTTATCCTTATGATCTTATGTCTACCTAATTTGGAGCAGGTGCCAGGTGTCCTAGTAATTCTTTTATGGACTTCTTTTAGCAACTTGACAACTACCCCCCCCCACCTCCCCCATTATATAAACACGTTTTTGTGTTAGTTAAGACTTAAGAGCTGCATTAAGTCTACAACATATTTGGTCCTGATCATGCCTGATGTCCTGACGTCCTGGTGTTGTTAAGGGTCCAGAGTTTCCACCTTGTTATTATATTGGAAATACTTCCTTACAGTCCCATTGGCAACATAATCAGAAAAATTCCACCTGCCACCTGCACTATTGTTACCTTTGGAAGGTGGGGTACATAAATGTTACTGTTTTAACACTATTTGCCTTAATGCCCTATGCTGTGACCATCCTATAAGCGGGAGCGAGGCGTTTATGTTCTCGAGTAGTAAGCATAATTTTCACCCCCACCAGTTCCGTCTAAAGTCTATATACTTGGAGTTTGTAAAATGTTTGATTAAAATGTAAATCTTGGATGGATTTATTTTTATTTTCCAGCACTGAATAATACGATTATATCTACAAGCAATCCATTTACTTTTAGTAACAAATTGATCATGACAAACTTTTACAAGAATATTAAGATTACTCACTCTTTAAAAAATATCAATATATTACATATATATATACACATATATATATGTATATAAATTTTTTTTTAATGTTTAAATAGATTTTTTGTCCTTTATTGAATTATATATTAGGTTATGTTCTGATGCTTGAATGTACTATTAGGATTGGCTACTAGGATTGTTGTTAAATTCTCAAGTGGATGTCTGACGATTTCCTCATTACACTTATTATCTCCCCCCTCCAATAAATTCACAAATATCTTTTACATATGTTGTACATCCAAATTTTATTTTGCCACCTCCAGAAATTTAGGTCATGCCAAGGTTGTGTTGTTATTTCCCCCCCCTCCACCCCCATTCAGATTCGAAGTATCTGCTTCCTTCCTACACAGTAATAACGCCTCTGCCTGCATGCAGGTTGTTTTTTAGACCATACAAATGGGCCATAACCTAAACCACGACATCACTAGATAGACTAGACTAGGTCACTGGTCTATAGACCAAACTAGGTCACTGGTCTGACTATTTGGTCATTTATCACCCCGTGTGTCACGTGATACTGGTTTGACGCGCAGTGATTATCTCACTTTCACTCTCAGCCCATTTATCTACAGTGGGTTCAAATACCACCTGACAGCAGACTGGGAGATTGGCATTGATAGATTAGACACCCTCCCCTTCCCCTGATTACCGAGACACTTTACTACTCCCCATTCCTAGACACTCCCCTCCTCCCATTGCCTGGACCACCCCCTACCCAGATGTCCGTGGCACTCCCTCCTCCCCCAGATATTAGACACCTTTGATATCCCCAGATTGTGGACACCCTAACCCAGCATCATATCACAATTTCCCTACCCATACTACAGGCATACATTAGTCGTTGTGTGAAGAGTTTCACCGGGACCACTCGAACATGTGAAACAATTAGGTTTACAGGACTAAGTCTATTTCTTTTATTCATGTTTCAGCAACACAATTTAAGCCAGCATGTCTTAAATACTAACACCTGTTAACTTCATGTCCCGCGCGAGACATAGCCTGGGAGATTAGGGAGTCCCACTTGAAGACATGTTATACGGCATTGCTCAGCAGATGAAGCAGGTTGCCTAGGTTATAGCCAAGCCCTTAAGAGACTAGTCTCAGGCCAAAAGAATATCTAGAAGAAGCCAGCATGTAAAATACAATTTAAATCTATGTGAGCTTAAGACATAGGAAGTTTCATTCATGTCAGCGAATATTTTCATGCAATGTGTATTTACTACTGAATCCTCGTACAACAATTTGAGAGTAGTCAAACCATCTGTGATTCACATTGAGGATGGGGACAAAGAACATTTATGTGATTCACATTAAGGATGGGGACAAAGAACATTTATGTGATTCATATTGAGGATGGGGACAAAGAACATTTATGTGATTCATATTGAGGATGGGGACAAAGAACATTTATGTGATTCATATTGAGGATGGGGACCAAGAACATTTATGTGATTCACATTGAGGATGGGGACAAAGAACATTTATGTGATTCACATTGAGGATGGGGACAAAGAACATTTATGTGGACGATCAACAGTAACTATGACATCTAAATGTGACGCTTCGGACTATTTTTTTTCCAGTTGATGGGAGATCGCTCATCAGTCGTTAGCGGCAATCTCACGTGGCAACTCAAATGTTGCCGGATGGCTGCTTGAAGCCCATTCATTCATGAATTCCTGGCAATGTCGAGGTTACCGTGGGGTCGCCATTCCTTCACGGGGATGGGTGCTGCTAGTTAGACTTGGGAAGCGGGGCAAATACCAGTTGGTCGTTGTAATGTGGAGTCGGGATGCTTCCCACGTGACGATAGCGTAGCAGACGACTGACATTACAGCGTTCAGGTTTTCATGTCTCGATGAACAACGTCGTGACGTCACTGTTACTGTAAAAACACTCACCCGCTCTTACTGAATTACATACTGTTAGTCTGACTGTTACTGTTACTGTTATAGGTCATTCCCCAAACCCGGCAGTGCCGCAGTCCATGTAATGGAGCCACAACCAACGTGGCTAAACGTGACGATTACCCCCCCCCCCTCTCATATATATATAATTTTTTATGACGAGACGACCTGGTGATAAGAAATGAGTTGTGTCGGTAAGAAACTAAGATCTGTGATATATGATGTTGACGAGATTCATTCACAATCATTATAATTTCACTTGAATGATAATAAAAAAATATGATTTTGATAAAAGTCACTTTTACTATTACAGCCGGACAGTAGTTACAGTAAAGACAAATATGTTTGCTCTTTCACCTCATCCTATTACCCCGTTAACATTCAAATATATAGTGCAGACCACATGTTACATGTCATGTACTATCAAATACTCTTTTATAATGTTGGATTGAACTAATTTTTTTATTTAAACATTGATTTTCAACCTTAATCTTGATCTTCCATTGTAACCATTCCTACTTTTACAGACATGCACATCACATCATGCACACCATACACTGCACACCATACACTGCACTCATACTATTACACACATTTCAATTTATTCTTTCCCCTGCACCCTTCACCCGTAACGTTTACTTTGAGCCACGAGAGAGCAGTAGTCTACACATGAGCCAAGAAATAACAAACTTAGAACCAAGAATAACCCGTCCCTACATTGCAGGCCTTATGGTGTTACACACTTCACACACACGTGTAGATGTCGAGACGGATCTCTCGCTATAGGCATAGGGCTTGTGTGTATGTGTGTGTTTTATTAGGATTACTTAATCCTCTTAATCCTAACAGTTAATCCACTCCAGCGACGGGGAAGATTGTCCTGTGTGTGGGAAAGGGGAAGGGGGGGGTAAAATTCACCCTGGACTTTGGCCTATCCGCTGGATTCGTGAGACCCCCAGACATCAACAATATCACTAGCCTCTCTCCCATCCTCCAGTCACCCACCTATCTACCTGTGTGTCCAGCAAACCTATTTTAGTAAGTTAATTTATAAACGTAAATAAGCTAATTCAAACTTCTGTTAAATGGATGATTAAAATGTAATTGATAAGAAGATTATGGGAACCTTCATTGTTTTGTTTTTTGCCACCGTTTTTTTTTTTTTTTTTTTTTTTTGCAATTGTCACTCATTCAATACTTGTTTGAAAATGAAGAAAAGACCGTTAGTTTGGAGATGTACATTAATAGAACATTTATTTGGCCCTGCAGGCTGTTATATATGTACGGTCTTATAAGGTTTTTATATTTTAGGCGACCATATATTTTACATTTGTAGGTGAAGGAAGTTAACAATTCAAATCTTTGTTGACGAAACTTTATTTTCGTTCATTAGTATAACCTGTTCTCAATGTAAACATAATCAGCGTAGCCGTTTCTACAACCCATCACATCATCATCCGAAAGTGCAGATTTAAGGTCTGTTTACATTATAACCCCCGACCCCATTCTCCCATACATTGTAATAAAATCACTTGGTACAACTTCCCCTAAAAATTCCCTTCACATCACACGTTAGTGAAACCGTCATTCTCCCATTACACCATGTAATAGTAATAGAGACACGCCACCCTTACAGCTCTATTACCAAACACCTTAGCACCCAGACGGCCTCCATTTAAAAAAAAGGCTGTCAAAATGCCAAGGCCCCTTACTGTGAACCAAGATTCCCTGACAGGAAAGCATAACTCTCAAGTAGTTTTCTCCCTTGAGGAGAACTCTCCTGACGTGGTACAGAACACTTCCTGGGATCTATATGAATGGGGCGGGGTTGGGGGGTGGCGTAGCTCTTGATATTTTGTAAGATAAGGAGGCACCACTGAGAGTAATCAAATTTTAGTTTTAGATCAGCAGCATCAGGGGCGTATGTTTGGTGAGGCCGGACAGTAGGTGAGTTGAGCTCCAGATAACGGCTGCTCCACACTGACATCAACACTCAGCTCAGCACCTGAGAGCTCAAGATAGTCCTGGATGCCAGCGATGTTACCTTTAACTTTACACGTCTGCAGTAGATAAGGACCTGAGTCTCAGAGTCATGAGTTACTAAACATTTCTCCGTCCCTTTAAAATTAGCTGGTTAATTCAACCTCAAATTGGGAGAGCTAATGGCTTATACGGAGTGACATTGGTTAGGGTTAGGGTTAGTTAGCTGGTTAATTCAGCCTCACAGGAGAGCTAATGGCTTTAAATACGGAGCGGGATTGCTTGGGGTGGGTGTGGACAATTGTCGAGCAGATTGAACAGTTTAAAAATAGTATCTTGTGCCATCGGTATTTAATGATTGTTAGTAATATTCGGAGCCAATTCAATGATATGATTACTGGGCATCAGTCGACCAGGTGAGTAATACCACCCCCCCCCCTATAGATAGACAGGCACTTATTATCGCCGAGGCCAGGTTTATCTGACTCTGCCCTCACTGACTGTCCGGTGGGGTCGGGGATCAAAGATCACTTGATTCTACGTGTGAATGGTCCGCCTCATTATGGACCCATGGGATGGAGGTCCTGGAGCTCAGATAAAAGAAGGCACGGGATGGTGTATGGTGATAGGTTGCGGTGAAAGTAATGTCCTTGTCATGTGGTCTTTTGATGTGGATAGTATGTCAAGGGCATTTCTTTGGGACAAGGCTCAATAGTACGTCTCGGGCATTTCTTTAGGGCAAGGAAAAAAGTTAGAATTTGAAGAGATTTTTATTTCAGCGAGTTTTTGAAGATCTGAGCGCGACGAGCATGTTGTAGAGTGACGCGCATGTTGTAGAGTGACGCGCATGTTGTAGAGTGACGCGCATGTTGTAGAGTGACGTGCATGTTGGAGAGTGACGCGCATGTTGGAGAGTGACGCCATGTTGGAGAGTGACGCCATGTTGGAGAGTGACGCGCATGTTGGAGAGTGACGCGCATGTTGGAGAGTGACGCCACGTTGGAGAGTGACGAGCATGTTGGAGAGTGACGCGCATGTTGTAGAGTGACGCGCATGTTGGAGAGTGACGCGCATGTTGGAGAGTGACGCGCTGTAGCTGAAAGTAAAAAAAACTAAAAAAAATTAACACGATGAAATAACTCGGGCTTTGAAGTGCTGTTCCCAAATGTGGCTGTACAATGGTGTTCTTAATTGGTGGCTTTATAATGGTGTTCTTAATTGGTGGCTTTATAATGGTGTTCTTAATTGGTGGCTTTATAATGGTGATCTTAAAGGTGGCTTTACAATGGTGTTCTTAAAGGTGTCCTACGTTTGAATTAAATACAGAAGATGGTGTCAGTCACAATTACAGAAATGAACAGACAACTCTGGAATTCAGGAGTTATTGGCCCCTGGTGAAAGGGAGCACATGCCAGGGTTTGGTTCATTAGGCTAATGACCTGATTAAATAAGGCACGTGGAGGTTGTGGGGCATTATGGCACTAAATAAACTAGTGACACTAAACAAACTGTCGTGACACTAAACAAACTGTCGTGACACTAAACAAACTGTCGTGACACTAAACAAACTGTGACACTAAACAAACTGTCGTGACACTAAACAAACTGTCGTGACACTAAACAAACTGTCGTGACACTAAACAAACTGTCGTGACACTGTAGCACTAATCAAACTGTTGAAGCACTAAAGAATCAACGGTAGAACTGAACTAACTGTCATTGCACTAAAGAATTGCACTGCCACAATTATTGTGATGGAAAAATTCGTGTCCTCCGGCCAGGGCTCACATTTCAGATAAAAGATGATTGGCCGAAACACAAAGACGATGTTTTGCAATCTCCCTAAACTGTTAAAATCTTAATTGAAAATGACATGTTAATTTTTGTATGGACTCGGGAAATCCCCGTGAATATTGGCATAGGATGGCCAAGCATCCAGGAATGTCCGGGAATCTCCGAATTAAAACAAAACATTAACAATTATATTAACACTGGAAAATTCGTGTCATTCATGCTCGTCTACTATGTTTCTCGAGGCGCGACGGGTTTGGGTCGGCTGTCTTAATAATAATAATATCGTTACAATGTTTAACTTTTTGAAAAATAATGTCCTGAAATGTTCGGTTTTCTCCTGGAAAGAGAAATTAATAGAAAGCTAGAGTGGGATTTTTATATGGATATTATATTAAAAGTCTTTACAGTCATGTAACACTGGCGAACGATGAATTGCAAGTAAGGTCATTAGTGATTTGACTAGTTACTAATGACACTAACGTTTAATTTGTGGATTTTTTAACACTAGACTAGGGAAGCTATCTCCACGTGAGTTGAGTCAAGCTGTTGATAATGGACTAGTGAATCGGTTGATAAGGGACTAGGGAATCGGTTGCTAAGGGACTAGTGAATCAGTTGATAAGGGACTAGTGAATCATTTGATAGGGAACTAGTGAATCGGTTGATAAGGGACTAGTGAATCGGTTGATAAGGGACTAGTGAATCAGTTGATAAGGGACTAGTGAATCGGTTGATAGGGGACTAGTGAATCGGTTGATAAGGGACTAGTGAATCAGTTGATAAGGGACTAGTGAATCGGTTGATAAGGGACTAGTGAATCGGTTGATAAGGGACTAGGGAATCAGTTGATAAGGGACTAGTGAATCGGTTGATAAGGGACTAGTGAATCAGTTGATAGGGGACTAGGGAATCGGTTGATAAGGGACTAGTGAATCAGTTGATAGGGGACTAGTGAATCCGTTGATAGGGGACTAGTGAATCAGTTGATAGGGGACTAGTGAATCAGTTGATAGGGGACTAGTGAATCAGTTAATAGGGGACTAGGGAATCAGTTGATAAGGGACTAGTGAATCGGTTGATAGGGGACTAGTGAATCGGTTGATAGGGGACTAGTGAATCAGTTGATAGGGGACTAGTGAATCGGTTGATAGGGGACTAGTGAATCACTTGATAGGGGACTAGTGAATCGGTTGATAAGGGACTAGTGAATCAGTTGATAGGGGACTAGTGAATCAGTTAATAGGGGACTAGGGAATCAGTTGATAAGGGACTAGTGAATCGGTTGATAGGGGACTAGTGAATCGGTTGATAGGGGACTAGTTAATCAGTTGATAGGGGACTAGTGAATCAGTTGATAAGGGACTAGTGAATCAGTTAATAGGGGACTAGTGAATCAGTTAATAGGGGACTAGTGAATCGGTTGATGAGGGACTAGTGAATCGGTTGATAGGGGACTAGTGAATCAGTTAATAGGGGACTAGTGAATCGGTTGATAAGGGACTAGTGAATCGGTTGATAGGGGACTAGTTAATCAGTTGATAGGGGACTAGTGAATCAGTTGATAGGGGACTAGTGAATCAGTTGATAGGGGACTAGTGAATCGGTTGATAGGGGACTAGTTAATCAGTTGATAGGGGACTAGTGAATCAGTCGACTCTAGACTAGGCTCATTAACTGTTGACAGAAGAAAGTGAAGTTGTTAAATACCAGACTACCTCGACTGCCTTGACCCGGCTGAAATTAAAAAAAAAACAAAAACTGAAGAGCCCAGCTGTACGGTCGACCTCAACCTTCATTCGCTAAGATTCAACAAGCCATCTTTTCGTTTCCGTGGCCTGCCTGACAAGGTGGCTCTACTTACCTGTTAACACCAGCACGTCTGGAGGTAGTTGTGACCTCGCTATCTGCCTGGTCTTCTGATGACCCAAATCCTGGCCCACTTCACCTTGCTTTGGTACCAACGTAGCTGTGTATTAAACCTGACATTAAGCTACCTTTACGATCAGTGATCAGGGCCCTTTTAAATCTGAACTTATTCATCTCATCAAATATACTGGTGTGGTATACGAAGGGTCACTTCTCTGAAAACTTAAGTGATGTGTGTCTGCTGATTAAATGTCGTCCTCTTGGTCATAATTCATTGTGCTAGATGTATTTATTTAATTATTTGGAATAATAATATTTGAAGTGGTCATTCACGGTCGAATCGGGTGAAATGAAAAAAAAAGAAGATAAGAATATCAGATGGTTACACATCCGTATAAGCATCACGCTTCCAACTAGAGTTTCCCCGGGTTCTGAACCAGGTACCGGCAAATCAATCAAAGTACCCGCCCATAAACTCTGATGGGGATCCTAATAAAGATTGTGTCTAGTTCCTAGTAGACGTCACTGATTGTGGACACCAATTGACCTCTTTGGGATCGTTCGGACGCACCTGAGGGCGCCTGTCACACCTGAGGGTGCCTGTCGCTCCTGAGGGCGCCTGTCGCCGCGATGACATTACGGTCTGCTGTGACGACAATGTCCCTTAAGTCTAGTGTCACCGCAAAGTGGTCCATGTCTCAGCTGCTTAACCTGTAAAACAATAGAAGCTACCAGCTTGTCAGTACTGTATTTAGTAGTATGTAGGAATGTGAGGTCTATTGCTGGCCCTAGTTTACTGTGACCCCCCCCCCCGAGCTCTACGACAGTCTTGTTGTGAAATGATTTAAGACACTTTCACTTCCAAGACTACCTGACCTTACAACTGGGAGATCCATTGTTATAATTTTAGCTTGAATTAAAGTTGACGTTGTCCATGTTCGTCTAGACTAGGTTCTACAATTCTTTAGAGGTTTGTATACCTCTCATCTACAGGGTGAGAACTACTACTATCATGGGCTTAGCTCGTGCGCCCAAACTCTCAGTTTGAGAACCATTGGCCCCAATGGCATGTACCCCTATTCTTTGCCATAAACCCAAGTACCAGATTTATTTAATTAATCATTGCGAACAAAAGATTTTCATGTTTCTTTGTTTTGTATACAACCCCCCCCCCGCTCCATTGTTCCTGGCACCTGTAACCAAGATTAATGAGGTCACCCCTGTAAGATGATTATTTATCTCAGATTAATGGATTCCATTTCCTCCAGCCACTCCGCTAGTCAAATGTGCTGTACTGTAGGACTCATTGATAATTATAAAAACATATTGTACTATACATTATAAAACACGTTGATACTAGCGATCTTGTTATATACAACTTTACAACTCACTGATAATAAATATAGCACCATACAACTGATTGATAATTAAAAATGTATGTTGTGTGACAGGGCATAATCCAACATATTTCTTCGTTTATAGTTTAGATGGTAAGTGGTGTACCAAAACAAAAACCCCACCAAGATTATGTTATTAGACTGGTCTAAATGTTACATTCTTTTCATTTTTTTTTTCAAATCACGTAACTAACTCCAATTTTAATTCGCTTTAAAAGAGCCTGTAGATTTCTATGTGTTAATTATAGTTGGGGAGGGGGCGGTCCTTTATTCTTTTCTACCATCATCTGCCAGCCCTATCTCAAGCCCCCCCCCCCTTTCCCCTCTTACACACGCACCCAAATTCATCAATGTCTGACTGTGAACTGAGAATACAGAATTATTCCTACCTTTAAGCGGGGAAAAGCTTGAACGATTTAATTCTTGATGCCAGGAAGAAATCTGATTAGGGTTTATTTTTTATTTGATTTTTCTTTAATGCTGCTTTGATTCCGTTCGTCTTTTCCTATTCCGGAAATGGAATCTGTCTTGTGGCGGGATCATCCAGTATCAAAATATATCTCTTGTAACAGTTGTGTCAGATTGTGTTTGTGTGTAACAGTTGTGTCAGATTGTGTTTGTGTGTAACAGTTGTGTCAGATTGTGTTTGTGTGTAACAGGTGTGTCAGATTGTGTTTGCGTGTAACAGGTGTGTCAGATTGTGTTTGTGTGTAACAGTTGTGTCAGATTGTGTTTGTGTGTAACAGGTTTGTCAGCTTGTGTTTGTGTGTAACAGGTGTGTCAGATTGTGTTTGTGTGTAACAGGTGTGTCAGATTGTGTTTGTGTGTAACAGGTGTGTCAGATTGTGTTTGTGTGTAACAGTTGTGTCAGATTGTGTTTGGTTGTTGTAAATAAACTTGATGTTGAATTTTTAAGGCTTTACACGTCGATGTCTTATTTTTCTCAATGTTGATGCTAGACTAGACTTTATCATGATCTCAACTCTCTCTCTCTCTCTCTCTCTCTCTCTCTCTCTCTCTCTCTCTCGCTCTCTCTCTCTCTCTCTCTCTCTCTAGAGGACACTTTTTAGCAGCGCTTTCAACTAGCGATCCGAGAGTTTCTGGTTCGAATACTGGTGGAGGCTTGGATTATTGTCCGGGTCTTGAGTCCAGCCACGTCTGATGGGCACCTAACATAAGTTGGGGTAAATTAAAGGCGGCTGGGCATTGTGCTAGCAATACCCCTCGTAGACACGACTCGGCTACTGATAATTGTTAACGCTGCTTCACTTTCCTATGTTCTGAAAAGGGACTTAACTTTTTTTTGTTTACTTTATCACCCCAATTATCTCCCCGCTCCCCCAAATAATACATTGATTAGTTAAGTAATAAAACATAGAATGTTTTATTCTCGCGAGGTTTACTCACGTAAGCAGAGGAGACATCCTCTTCATCTATCCACATCCTCTTCATCTATCCACATCCTCTTCATCTATCCACATCCTCTTCATCTATCCACATCCTCTTCATCTACCCACATCCTCTTCATCTATCCACATCCTCTTCATCTACCCACATCCTCTTCATCTATCCACATCCTCTTCATCTATCCAATGTTGCCTGTTCCTAGAAGTCTGTATGTCTATTTTAGAGTGCATCACTCCGGTGAAAGTTCTCAATTCATTGGGTGTGGCCCCCTGGACCCAAGAGAGTTGTTAAGGTTATGCAGGTGGGGGCTTTCTCTCTGAGTATTTATTTTACCTGTTTTTCTCAATGGGGCGCCGCTGTTTGAAACTCGAGATGGTGGCGGTGATGAAAACATCATGGCTGCAGTAAAAGCGATGCGGTTATAAGGTTAGCAATGAGGGTGTTGTTTTTAGACATCCAACTATATAGAAAGACCAAAACTATACGTTTTTTAAAAAATGTTCATTGAAGTATATCCATATAGTTAAGACAATCTCATTCTTAACATCGCATATAGTCAGAGGCGTCACTAGAGTTGGTGTCACCCGGGGCGGTAGCTCATGGTGTCACCCCCTCAGGATTTAACCCATAGAACTCCTCCGAGTTTTCCAGTGCCAAAATGTCGGGAATATATATAATTTTACAGTCTGGTGTCACCCCCTGATGGTGTCACCCGGGGCCCCCACCGCACCCCCTAGCGACGCAAGTGCATATAGTAATTATGTTTCATCATATACACATCACCGCCATTAATCATGCTTATTATTTGATGTTTCCCCAGACGTACACACCAACAGGATTCGACACATACAACTGTCAGTACAGCGTGTCTGAGACTTACAAAATTCTCATGTCCATTTGGGACACTTCTGGTAAGTTACCGCTACAGTTCCACATTTACTGCCATACATACAAGGTAAGGGTTAGCCTGACAGCACGTAACAAAACAGCGAACGTTTCGGCAAAGAGCCTTTTTCAACAGACATTCAATACACAAATAAAACGAACAAAACTAAAATAAAAACTTAACTGCGGCGAAATCCAGTGAGATTAGAAAATCTGTCTTCGATTCTTTGGATTTCACCGCAGTTTTCATTTTTGACCATGGAGATGCAGAAAGATAATTCTGTTTTCAGATGTTCAATTCTCGTCTTATCATATTCTAATTTTAGATGTAGTCTGCCCCCCGCCCCTTCCCCCTTTAATGTTTCACCGAAATGTATATTTAAAAAAAAACTTGATGTTTATTTACTTAGTTCTAATACATATGCGCTGAATTGATCGATAACCCGTCACACCCACCCCCCTCCTCTTTCTTTTTCTTCCATCGAACTTCCTGTCCCCATCCACCTGCGCATGTCCAAACCTACTTGGCAAATAAACGGTTGGCAAACCTACTTGGCAAATAAACGGTTGGCAAACCTACTTGGCAAATAAACGGTTGGCAAACCTACTTGGTAAATAAACGGTCGGCAAACCTACTTGGCAAATAAACGGTTGGCAAACCTACTTGGCAAATAAACGGTTGGCAAACCTACTTGGCAAACAACCGGTTGGCAAACCTACTTTGCAAATAAACGGTTGGCAAACCTACATGGCAAATAAACGGAATTTTTACAAAAACACACCAAAAAAACCCCCAACATAAATTCTTATCTGTTGGGAAATTCCTTGCCTAAACTATCAGTTATTAAATGCTGTGCCAGGATTTGAAGCATCTTGTAACTATATGATTAGATTGCCTCTTCCCCATCTTGAATTTTTTGGTGACGCCTTATTTTTGGCAAGGTGAAACGTCTGGGCCGAGACAGGTATTCTCACACGAAGGGCAACAGCAAGCTCTATGGTGTACTCTGGTGTGAGCTTTGGGATCTGTCTTTTCAACAAATTTACATTCTACGAAATCTGAACCAACTTGACGTTCACTTCACGAGCCACACAATTCTTTGAGGGAACACTTCCGTTTAAGTTCATTTTGTGTTTGACATGTTAGAAAAATAAAATGCTTATTTATTTCTTACAGTTTATTTTCTTGCATAAAATATTGATTTTAAAATCATTATCGGACCGTGGTATATTACTGCGTATAGTGAAATCTACTGATAATCTGATACCACTACCCCCCC
>MUZC01001916.1:607381-648737 GCA_002072015.1 Radix auricularia | reverse complement strand
GCCAAGCTCATAACAGTACTTGAGCCAAGCTCATAACAGTGCTTGGGCCACGCTCATAACAGTACTTGAGCCAAGCTCATAACAGTACTTGAGCCAAGCTCATAACAGTGCTTGGGCTACGCTCATAACAGTACTTGAGCCAAGCTCATAACAGTACTTGAGCCAAGCTCATAACAGTACTTGGGCCACGCTCATAACAGTACTTGAGCCAAGCTCATAACAGTACTTGAGCCAAGCTCATAACAGTGCTTGGGCCACGCTCATAACAGTACTTGAGCCACGCTCGTAACAGTACTTGAGCCAAGCTCGTAACAGTACTTGGGCCAAGCTCGTAACAGTACTTGAGCCAAGCTCGTAACAGTACTTGGGCCAAGCTCGTAACAGTACTTGGGCCAAGCTCGTAACAGTACTTGAGCCAAGCTCGTAACAGTACTTGGGCCAAGCTCATAACAGTACTTGAGCCAAGCTCATAACAGTACTTTATAATGTCAACCCTATCCATCATTATAATGGCAACCCTATCTATCATTATAATGGCAACCCTATCTAATCTATCATTATAATGGCAACCCTTTCTATCATTATAAATAACCCCATATGTCGGTTTGGGTTCCAGGAATGCCGTCTGTATTGGATTCTATCAAGGGGTTGGTGGCGACGACATAATTGTGAACGAGAAGCTCGGTGTCACGATATGGATGCCATCGACCCCTGCACAGATGACGTTTTTCTCGTCAGGTTTGAGAGGATTTAGAGCCACTCAAAGATGGCGTGCCGGATGTTCGTCCTGTCAAGTTCAGCCAGGGCTTTTCAAGTGCGGAGATGCTCAAGCCAAAGTGGCATGTCAGAAAATTATCTTTATGCCTGACCTTTGAACCTGCAGACAGTTTTAAATAATTTACACATATTTTCATACGCTTCAGTTCGCTCCGTTATTCCCCCCCCCCCGGTCTACTTAACTTAAGGCCCAACACCCTGAATCTGAAGCATTCTGCCTTGTGTTCTGTGTGTATTGAACAACAGTTGAAAATAACGTAGATAGCGATAACTTTCAGCTTGTTAGTTGTTAGGGTTTGTCTTGCTTTCTTTTAACTAGGTGTCGTGATTTATATCATTTTTTTTTCTAATTTGGTAACATGCCAGCAAGTTTTGTGATACAGAATGGGTTTATAGATGTTATTAGTGTGTACTGATGTGGAAAACATGGTCAGTTCCTTTGATAACAAAATAGGGGGTAAGACTGCAATCAGGCTTATAAATAAGTAAATGGAAAAGACGTAAACAGGGTAAGGGGGTTAGCCTGACAGGACGAAACAAACAAAACAGCGGACGTTTCGGCTCTATTTGCCGTTGTTACGTCCTGTCAGGATAACCCTTACACTGTTCACGTCTTTTCCAGTTCATTTGTAGATAACGTTGTAAACAAATGATCAAATAGAACTGGAGGTAGTAACATGTTGCCGAACTAGAGAACATTGTGGCCCAAGTACATTGTGGACCAAGTACGAAATCTTATCGTATCCGCCTCACCCCCTTGCCACCTAACCACCCGATCCCACGTAACCACCCGATCCCAACTAACCACCCGTTCCCAACTAACCACCCGTTCCCACCTAACCACCCGATCCCAACTAACCACCCGTTCCCACCTAACCACCCCTTCCCACCTAACCAGCCAATCCCAACTAACCACCCGTTCCAACCTAATTAACCTGTGCACCTCACACCCCTTCCCACCTCACACCTCTTCCCACCTCACACCTCTTCCCACTTCACACCTCTTCCCACCTCACACCTCTTCCCACCTCACACCTCTTCCCACCTCACACCTCTTCCCACCTCACACCACTTCCCATCTCACACCTCTTCCCACCTCACACCTCTTCCCACCTCACACCTCTTCCCACCTCACACGTCTTCCCACCTCACACGTCTTCCCACCTCACACCTCTTCCCACCTCACACCTCTTCCCACCTCACACCTCTTCCCACCTCACACCTCTTCCCACCTCACACCCCTTCCCACCTCACACCCCTTCCCACCTCACACCTCTTCCCACCTCACACCTCTTCCCACCTCACACCTCTTCCCACCTCACACCCCTTCCCACCTCACACCTCTTCCCACCTCACACCTCTTCCTACCTCTCTACCCTCCCCACCTCACACCTCTTCCCACCTCTCTACCCTCCCCACCTCACACCTCTTCCCACCTCTCTACCCTCCCCACCTCACACCTCTTCCCACCTCTCTACCCTTCCCACCTCACACCTCTTCCCACCTCCCTACCCTCCCCACTTTCCACGTCTAAACCTTTTCATCTAATGAGTTACATTTAGAGAGCCCCTATCTCAATGTTAAAAAATTGTGTATGACCCCCCCCCAACACTCCTATCGTCCAGGGAGGGGGTGTTAAGGGCTAGTATAAGAATTTCCGTCTCAGCACTTTGGTTCTATAATTAGCCGTGTTATGTGTCCCGAGGTCACCAGGATACCGTGTAAGATTGTCACGTATTGTTGGTACACATTTGTCATCACCTTAATGACCCCAATTGTTGTTACACATCACCTTAATGACCCCAATTGTTGGTACACATTTGTCATCACCTTAATGAGCCCAATTGTTGATACACATTTGTCATCACCTTAATGACCCCAATTGTTGATACACATTTGTCATCACCTTAATGACCCCAATTGTTGGTACACATTTGTCATCACCTTAATGACCCCAATTGTTGTTACACATCTGCCTTCACCTTGATGACCCCAGGCTATCACCTACATTACTGCATGAATGTAGGGCAGTGGTGAAGGAAGGTGTGTTGTAGCGCCATTTGGACGGGGGTCCTTCTTTTCAGTGGTGTATGAAGGGAATGTGGAGGTGGTTGAGCGCCCTGGTTGCACTTTTTAAAAAATATGGTGGCATCTTCTGCCAACTGCTTATTTGTAGGCGGGTAGTTAGCACGCCCTGTCCCACACCAACCCTGGCCCACACCAACCCTGGCCCACACCAACCCTGGCCCACATCAACCCTTGACTCTCCACTTCATATACATGGGGATGGCATATTCGACTGACGAAAGAGTTTTTTTTATGTTCTCCCGGAACATGAGTGGTATTATGATAGAAGGACCACTGCCTGCATAAGATCCCTGTTCCTTAGACCGACTGTGTTTACTATTTAGTCGTATCATGCAAACAGACAGCGCTATGTTCTTGATCTTAATATCTAAAACCAAAAAGGATAAATTGGGAAATGTGTTTTATACCGGCTGGGTAGCGAAGTCAATAGTGCGCTCGTCTCACAAGCTGAGGGGCGTGGGTTCAAGCCCACGAAAAGCCACTATAAAAATGTTGTGCAATGACTAACGCTTAGAAAGTCCTCCGCTGACCTGGAGAGGGATGGGCGCCGCCAGTGTCTATTAAGCCCGAGAATATTCTAATGGTAACATTAGAATCCTCTACGACCTCGATAAAAAGAGGTTATGGGACTAAACCCCCCCCCCCGGTAGCCCTTTTGTCCAAAGTTTCATTCAGAGATGCTGTCTTGCGTGTTATGGAAACACATCTGGTCATCGAGACCCTAGACTAATCTAAAGCGTACAGAGAAATTAAGAAGCGCTGCAGTGGTTTGAAGGGTATTCCTTCTGATGCTTTAATTCCCACATTAAACCTGTGTCCAACTTCCACCGTGATTCCCTACGTCTTAAATCAAACTATTTTCTTGGGAACAGCAGCACATGTATCTGACGGGCCGCACTTGGGGAACAGCAGCACTTGTATCTGACGGGCCGCACTTGGGGAACAGCAGCCCTTGTATCTGACGGGCCGCACTTTGGGAACAGCAGCCCTTGTATCTGACGGGCCGCACTTTGGGAACAGCAGCCCTTGTATCTGACGGGCCTTACTTTGGGAACAGCATCCTTTATATCTGACGGCCTTACTTCTTCTTTTAATGTTTCTCAAACTGTTCAGTCCCGCGGGTCAGCAAAACTGATCAACGTCACACCACCATTTCCATTTCCGTATTTAAGAATGCTGAACTTTTTTTTATGGATCGAATCTGGTGGGGGCGTAAAGATGACGTCGACCATCAAATCTGATGAGAAACTGGCTTCAGAACATAATGACTTATAGAATTGACACGTGTTATGTTTGGGGACGTCATTAATTGATGAACGGTTCCAATTGACACGTATTAAAGGGAAACTTGATACAGTTGAGAAGTGTTATGAAACATGTTCTCAATCTGTAATAATATTCGTTTACTCTGCACCCACTCATTGCCCCAGTAGAAGTAGTCATTTCATTGCCCCAGTAGAAGTAGTCATTTCATTGCCCAAGTAGAAGTAATTTCATTGCCCCAGTAGAAGTAGTCATTTCATTGCCCCAGTAGAAGTAGTCATTTCATTGCCCCAGTAGAAGTAGTCATTTCATTGCCCCAGTAAAAGTAGTCATTTCATTGCCCCAGTAGAAGTAGTCATTTCATTGACCTACATTTTGGTCTCAAAATGATCACCTACTCGAAAATAAAAGCACAACAAAACCCCAAAGGTTAAAAGGTCAAATGTGAAAAGTTGAAAGTCTAAAATAAAACCGTGCCTAAGATGAAGATTGCTATTGGGGGTATGATAACATTATCTACGAGATGCTCTTCTGCCCGTCACTTACAGGTGTCATGCTATCACTGTCACTCTGATTCTCCAAGGATTCTCGTGACAGGCAAGTGTCACTTCACAGCTCGTTGCCTAGTGTTGTGTAACATGACAACCGACTTATAGGAATATGTTTTAGGAAGATTTGTTTGGCCTATGGTTATGTATCTCATGGCAACCATCTGGAGATCTTATTGGAATATCGCCTGTTTGGTAACCACTTGGGGAGGCCAAAGATTATAGCTCTTAAATGTTACTTCAATGATGGAGACCTCTATGAATACTGTCAATAAATATTCCTCTTTGTTATTTCAGGTGATGTTGGCTATGACAGAGTGCGTCCACTCTCCTACAGTGATGGAGACCTCTATGAATACTGTCAATAAATATTCCTCTTTGTTATTTCAGGTGATGTTGGCTATGACAGAGTGCGTCCACTGTCCTACAGTGATGGAGACCTCGTCATTATCTGTTTCGCAATAGACAAGCCTGAGACTATGGAAGACGTGGTCTCTAAGGTACACAACAAATAGATTTGATAGTCTATTATTAATAGTTTTTATTTTCTAAAACTTTTCTTGAACAAATAAATGATACAAAGAAGAGTACATCAGTTGATATTTTGTATGTTATGAAAGGCATATCATGAAGTCATTCCTCACATTTATAGCACATATTTTAATTCAGGCTCTTCTTGGGGTACTCTATACTATAACCCATGCAATTAACTGAACTTGATACAAAGAATGATTGGCTGAAACATTGGATGTCTTCTCCATCATCTGTTTTCTATGCTATACTATAACTATAATACTACTGTAATCCCAAACGGTTTGTATAGTGCTGGGGTCAAGGCCTTTTTACTGTAATCCCAAACGGTTTGTATAGTGCTGGATAGTGCTGGGGTCAAGGCCTTTTTACTGTAATCCCAAACGGTTTGTATAGTGCTGGGGTCAAGGCCTTTTTACTGTAATCCCAAACAGTTTGTATAGTGCTGGGGTCATGGCCAGTGGTTTCATAGACATGAGTAATGCCAAAATTATTTACAAACATATTTTAAAATGTATTGTTGTTGACTGAGATTTTGATTTTTTAAAATTTTGTCTTGGAGAGTAGTATTTTGAGAAGGATTTTTGTGCCATAATTGTTCAATACCTAGATCTATAGCCTTCTGTATTTCCAATCTTTTACTAATATTATAAGTATTAGGATTTACACCATTCATCAATGTTTAGTAACATAAACTTAACTGTTGTAGTACAACATCATAGTAACAAGTGTATTCACCTACAGGATATTAATATGATCCCTTATCTAATTTCAGTGGTACCCTGAGGTCAAGGAACAGTGCCCAAATGTACCGGTCATGCTGGTTGGCTGTAAGTCAGACATGCGCCATGAGATCAAATCTATGACCACGGACAAACCAAAGCCCACCTTTGTCACATATGATCAGGTAACTAGTTAGTGATTACAAAAAATATTCAACCTTAATATCATTCTATATTCTTTAATGTTATACAGTTGGACCTCTGTAAGCCAATTTCAAAGGATCCCCGAACATAAATTCGACTTACAGAGTTTTCAAGTTACGGTAGGAGGCGCAAATTTGTCTAGGACAATGCTGATATTGAGAGGGGGGTGGGGGAAAAACATACCGGCTAGAATCTAGCAGGCTTGACAGGAAAGAGAGGCAGTGTCTTATGTTTGAAACGAAAGGAAAATAACTTGCTTTGACATACCGACACAAGCCCATGAGAAAAGACACCTTCCTTCCCCTCCCCACTTTACTCCCTCTACAGCGGGATGGGGGAAGTACGATTTTTCTTTTTAAAAAGAGTCACAGCATGCCTTGGAAAATTTGACTAAGGGTGGTTAGAAGTTAGAGGCCAAAAATCTTCGCGTTAAGGAGATCTAAAATACATTAGTCTTATGGACTTTGGCTTGGACCTAACAATTAATTTGATATAGGGAGGTTTTCGACTTAGGACAGTTCGACTTAGCGAGGTCTCACTGTACTATAAATGTGTGGTTTCAAAGTGGCTAATATATTATCAGATTTATGACTGCAATTTTTTTATTTGTGGAGAGGTGTGCTCAATAAATATCCACAGCTTTGTCCACACCATTAACTGTAGAAATAACTCAAGTGTCACTAAAGTTATAGACAATGTTAGGTTAACTCTGCTATAAGTTGTTTGTTCTTACAAATGTAAATATTTGAGTTAGGCATGTGTTGTATGCATGCTAATTTAATTAAAACAGTTTGTTACATGTGTCTCATTCCTGAACCTTAAAATGATTCTTAAACATAAGATCCATTCTATGCCCCCAGTCCTGAACAATAGATCCATTCTATGCCCCCAGTCCTGAACAATAGATCCATTCTATGCCCCCATTCCTGAACAATAGATCCATTCTATGCCCCCAGTCCTGAACAATAGATCCATCAATTAATTGAATACTTTTCTGACTTTTCTCGAGACAGGGTTTAAAAACAGCCAAGCTGATTGGAGCCCTTGTGTATTCAGAGACATCGGCTAAAACTTCACAGCGAAGTGTCAATGATGTCATGGAAGTAGCAGCTCTCTCATCGGCGGGTTCTAAAAATGGTTGCACATTTAGCGCCAGCAGCGGCACCACCACCACAGCCAGCAACAGCAGCACTGGGAGCAGCGCCAACAGCAGCACTAGCAGCGACAGCCCAAACTTCAGACGACAGCGGAGCTTCAGCCGAAGGAAGGGATTTACTGGGATGAACGAAGCCAAGGTCCAGTTGAGGAAAGAAGCTGCCAAAAGTTGCATAGTCATGTGATTACATAAGTTGGAGTTGATCTAAAGCTCCAAGTTTGTCTCAAGAAACATTGTGGTCACTGAAAGAATCTCATCTTGATTACGTCAAAAAATGTTCCTCATGTACTGAGTGAAGTGTTCAGAACCTCTTACAGCCATTGGTCTAATGGTCATCGGAGGTTGGACTTTAAATTTCATTACAGACAGTCACTGGCTTGTTGGCCTAGCTCAATGCAATAGCAGATTGGCTAAACATTATTTTCTTAGCTTACCTGCCTTTTTAATTATGCTCATTGTATATAATAAATAAATCAGCTTTTTTAAGTAGACAATAGAAAATGGTTTCAGTTCATAAATATTTTAGTTGAAATTAATTTTCAACACTTTAAGTTGCCCAACTCAGAAAAATAATTGTGGCACACTTAATAAGTGTGTTTAGCACAGCACTGGATCTATTTAGTAGCCCAGGTTTATAAGTGAAAGCTGCCTTATATTAACTTATATAATATAAATATTGTAGAGACAAATATTTACAAATATTTTTTTCCTTTAAACTTTAAGACTTTTCACTTTTCATGTTTTTGGTGTTTTTTTTTGTTTGTTTTTTTAAAAAAAAAATGTTTCATACCTGACTTTCATACAATTAAGCTGATTTAAATATTTTAAAATTTGAAATATGTAACTGGCAGAATGACATAATAATTGTAAACATTCTCTTTAGAAAAGTTCATGTTTCTGCCTCTTAGACACTTATCAGTATTATATGGGACTAACTTTCAATGGAATAACAACAAAATCACACAACTCATGAATTGTGAATTGTTGGTTGAAAACACCCTGTATTTTGCCTTCATTTAATAAAATACCCTTGAACATATGCTATTTATTAAATTATTAAAAGTGTCACATACTAGTCTAACCTAATCAAATGTTATAAAATGTGTACAGCATTTATAATAATTCACCAAGTCCTCACAGTTGTAATGCAAATATTCAATCATCTTTATTAACTTCATGTTGCTAACTCTTCCTTGATGAATCATTGAGGTTCAACAAAGACATAATTTATTTACTCTATACTTACAACACATGTTGCAGATAAAAGTTCATCATGGTAAAAAAGAAAAAAAAAAGAAAGAATAAATGTAATCTTATAAGTTTTAATGCAAAAGTTTGGAACTTATATATTTATTAAACTTTTTTAAAGATCATGCCTGAGTACCTTAATTGTTCTTTATCATTTAATTAAATGTACTTCATATTTTCCTCATGGAGTTAGAGTATACCATTGTTAATGCCACTATTGATATCAAAGCCTGAATTCTTTGCTTTCATTAATACATTTTTCATACATAATTACTTTAAATCAATCTTAATAGTAAAAAATAGTTACTAATAATTAATTTTAATTATTATATAGAATGATCTATAAAATAATTACATGTACTTGTAGCTAGTTATCCAACACATTATGTAGTTCAGCAACAATATTTATCTGTTGTCACTTATTCAAGAAATGTATTAGAAAGTTGTCAACTAATTTTAGTCTTGTAAATCATAACATCATGAACTAACTCCTCATGTGTCACCAAACCATAATCCCCAATTGATCAACATATTCTAATAATTCTAAGGAGATTCTAAGGACGTCTAAGAACTAATTAAAAATCGAATGTCTAAAAAAAATTTCGTGACCAGAAAATTCCCAAGAATTTCCCTAACCCAGTTATGATTAGATTATTGAAAGTTTCATTAGATGGAAGAAAGTTTTTCTGAATCACATAAGCCTTACAAATGATAAACATTAACCAATAAAGCTCTTAGCATTTACACTGGTAGTGGCAGCTACCCTTTTTATAACATTTTATGTGATTTTCTGTTCAAAGTAAAGTTTCATTAAGATTTTTATTACCTAAATATTGTATCAGTACATGTCTTCTAAAAAATGAATGAAAGAACACAAAAGATGTTCATATTTTTTTAAAACCTAATGTGACTCTCATTCTTCTTTAACTTTTTTTTTATACAGTCATGATATTATTAGCTATTCATTTTTCTTGGGATAATAGAACCTTGAAATATATTCGTGAAAAGTTACATTTTTATTTTCTTCAATTTAGATAATGAGCCTCTTATTTGACTTGTAAGAGTTAACAAACTTAATGAACTGTCATTCTGAAAAAATATTTTTAAGAATAAATAAAATCAATTTTTTGAAATTGAAAGCTGATAACTTTTGATTGTTAAGTTACGAGATTAATAGGCTTTAAATATGTACAGAGTCTGTGAAGTTTTAGGTTTTTAATAAATGTTCGTGCCAAGCTTATTCTAGAAAAAAAACAATTTAATTTATAGAGCGATAACCTTTTACCTGACAATGTCATGGCATGCTTCAAGACTGCAGGAAGTGAGGATTAAGTGGTGAATGCTGGGTTGCTGTCAGTTAGGATTAAGTGGTGAATGTTGGGTTGCTGTCAGTTAGGATTAAGTGGTGAATGTTGGGTTGCTGTCAGGATTAAGTGGTGAATGTTGGGTTGGTTGCTGTCAGGATTAAGTGGTGAATGTTGGGTTGCTGTCAGGATTAAGTGGTGACTGTTGGGTTGCTGTCAGTTAATGGGTTTTTGAAAGCGATTTAAAAAAAAATTAATTTAAAAAATGTTAAGGTAAGTGGAGTCACTATTGTACACAATGTTTTAAGTCTTGAAACATTTTAACAATGATGTTTATGTTGCTTTAAATTAAATGCATAATATTGTTAAGTCAAATTCGAAATTTGATTTTTGAACTTGATGCATCACCAAGTACTTTTAAAAAGTAAAATGTTTTATCAAATTTTTAGACTATATCTTAAAACAGAAATTAAAAAATAAAAGTTTTTCAGACAAGGTATCATTGTAAAATTTTTAGGAGGACACCTGTCATGTATGATAAAGAGGGCAATGATTCAATAACCTTAACATTCTAATTAATCAACAGGCTTTACAGCTACTGGTTAAAAAGTTCAGTCAGACAGTTTTTGTTGACCATAATGGCAAAAAATTAGTGCTTAAAGGTTATGAAGCCTGAAACTATAAATTTCCACAGCCAGGAATTATGTGAAATTCTGAATTGTCCAAAGAAATAAATAGCGTATTCACCTCATAATCCAACTTTCTGATGCGCCAATGTCCATTACATAAACAAGACTATTTTATGATAATTTTCAAGTGACTAATTTTCCTAGAATGGAAAAATTATTTATTAAACCAAAAGGTTAAGAAATAATTCTTTACTCCTTTTTTTTACTATCAAATCTTGTTACATCAAAGCTAAAATTAATCCCCTTTTCAAGTCTTTCAGTGTAAAAAGATGTTATCCATCTGGAAACAGAATATCCATATTTGTGTGTAGAGAAATACAAGATGTACATAAATGTAGGATTTAGATTTGTTTAGATTTTCTTTCATGTTGTATTTGTCTTTGGAACGGTGGAGATGTTTTTTGAACTTTGCGAAAAATTACAATAAAAATAATTTCTAACAAGGATTTGCTTCTTTTGACTTTTAATATTAGTATTGTCAATTGGGTCATGTAAAAGGTCATAGTGGCTAGAGAGAAAGATATTGTTCAAAATGTATTTTAGGATATTCTGTAAATTATTAATGGCAGCCATTATTAGGGTAGATGGCTACCTATGTTTTTCTTGGACTACTATATTATTATAATTATTATTATTAATATTATTATTACTATATTAAAATTGAAAAAAAAATGAAGACAACAATCTAATTGATTTGTGAAACATGAACAAAAAGAGAACTCTAAATTATTTTATTGTTTGAGACAAATTTTCTTGGAAGTATTTTAAGTCCAAATGAGACAAATTTTCTTGGAAGTATTTTAAGTCCAAATGAGACAAATTTTCTTGGAAGTATTTCAAGTGCAAATGCATAAAATAAAAGCAATAGTTGTCTTTAAATAAAATCTTGGTTATATAAAATTTCAGGAAACATTAATATTCAGTGTTCATGGCAAAGTTAAAAGATTATAGAATTACTGAAAATTTGTATTTCAAATATATTAACTTTACTCATATCAAATTATTTTCTCACCTAATTTTAGAATGTTTAACTATCTGGTATAAACTATTAATGAACTTCTACAATAAAATCTAAGATTTTTTTGGAGTATTTTTACATTAAATTAAACATTGCAAAGGTTGACCAATTTTAATATAAATGTTAAAATTTTAAAAAAATATACATTTGAATTAGAAAAATAATGAAAAATGTTTAAATAGGTGGTACATAAGATTTATTTTATTGCATTCAAAGTTCTTATTTTATCATTAGTTCATATATTAATTAATTATTTTGATTGATATTTTGGTCAGATTTCGTGTAAAGAATATAGTACATTTTACAAAATAAATTGCATACAATAAAAAGGGAGAGTACCAAATAAATATATTTTTAAATAAGGGGAATGAATTACACACAATTTCAGAATTGCTTGAAATTGAAAAAATCTTTCATGAACTATCCTATCTTTCCACATCCATTTTTTTTCTTCCTATTTCACCTCCTGAGTCAGACGAGAAAAAGAGCTCCAATTGCACAAAGTCCATAATGTACATTTCGCTATTTTTGACAATTTTTAACTCTCCACCTCCCCCGGTCATAAAATGTAAAAAATCTCGNCAAATAAAAAAAATAAAAAGTACGTCACAATTTCTTCGAACAATTTTCTTAAAATTATTATTAACAAAATAATTAAAATTTAATATAAAACACCGTGATGTCACAAATGGCCAGACAACCCGTGTCACAAAATGTCACATTTTCTTACTCCACTTCTGAAGCGTGACGTCACTTTATGGACGGCCTCAAAGAACTTATATCAGATTTTCAGGAGTTCAAGGAAATGACGAAATGACAAAGTGCCTAGTTAATGGATCAAAGAATTAACGCGACATTTCCCGGAGTTTAAATTTATGATAGTGATAGACTAATTTATAATTGAATGCAGGAAACTACAAATTATTTTAACCCCCAGCACCCCCTTTCCCAATTAAAAATAGGAAAGGGGCAGTGCCGTCTTAACGCAGAGCCCGTTGTTCATTTGTCTCTCTCCGGGGGCCCTCGAGCATAAGGACCCCATGGGAATATGTTTATTAATATATATTATGTATATTTATTTTTTATTCCGGCGGGGGCCACACTATTTTTTTTGCCCAGGGGCCCAACATGGTGTAAAGGTGGCTCTGAAAGGAGGTGACAGGTTTGGTGAGACATGTGTGTAAAGGAGGGGACAGGTTTGGTGAGACGTGTGTGTAAAGGAGGTGATAGGTTTGGTGAGACATGTGTGTAAAGGCGGCTCTGATGACAGGTTTGGTGAGACATGTGAGTAAAGGCGGTGATAGGTTTGGTGAGACATGTGTGTAAAGGAGGTGATAGGTTTGGTGAGACATGTGAGTAAAGGCGGCTCTGATGACAGGTTTGGTGAGACATGTGAGTAAAGGCGGTGATAGGTTTGGTGAGACATGTGTGTAAAGACGGCTCTGATGACAGGTTTGGTGAGACATGTGTGTAAAGGCGGCTCTGATGACAGGTTTGGTGAGGCATGTGAGTAAAGGCGGTGATAGGTTTGGTGAGACATGTGTGTAAAGGAGGTGATAGGTTTGGTGAGACATGTGTGTAAAGGAGGTGATAGGTTTGGTGAGACATGTGTGTAAAGGCGGCTCTGATGACAGGTTTGGTGAGACATGTGTGTAAAGGTGGCTCTAATGACAGGTTTGGTGAGACATGTGTGTAAAGGAGGCTCTGATGACAGGTTTGGTGAGACATGTGTGTAAAGGCGACTCTGATCACAGGTTTGGTGAGACATGTGTGTAAAGGCGGCTCTGATCACAGGTTTGGTGAGAAATCTGTGTAAAGGCGGCTCTGAAAGGAGGTGACAGGTTTGGTGAGATATGTGTGTAAAGGCGGCTCTTATGACAGGTTTGGTGAGACATGTGTGTAAAGGCGGCTCTGATGACAGGTTTGGTGAGACATGTGTGTAAAGGCGGCTCTGATGACAGGTTTGGTGAGACATGTGTGTAAAGGTGGCTCTGAAAGGGGGTGACAGGTTTGGTGAGACATGTGTGTAAAGGTGGCTCTGATGACAGGTTTGGTGAGACATGTGTGTAAAGGCGGCTCTGATCACAGGTTTGGTGAGAAATCTGTGTAAAGGCGGCTCTGAAAGGAGGTGACAGGTTTGGTGAGACATGTGTGTAAAGGCGGCTCTGATGACAGGTTTGGTGAGACATGTGTGTAAAGGCGGCTCTGATGACAGGTTTGATGAGACATGTGTGTAAATGTGGCTCTGAAAGGGGGTGACAGGTTTGGTGAGACATGTGTGTAAAGGTGGCTCTGAAAGGAGGTGACAGGTTTGGTGAGACATTTGTGTAAAGGTGGCTCTGAAAGGAGGTGACAGGTTTGGTGAGACATGTGTGTAAGATGGCTCTGAAAGGATGTGACAGATTTGGTGAGACATTTGTGTAAAGGCGGCTCTGGAAAGGAGGTGACAGGTTTGGTGAGACATAAAGCTTTACGTCTATTTATATGAGTTCGGGAAATATTGTCTAGCTTATACTGTCCTTGCCCTGGAACAGGCGGCGAAACTACAAGTGTTTTATGAGATTGAAAAGGGAAAGAGGAAGGAACTATTTCCACTCCACTGAGTCCATACCATGCTTTGACATCCTGGTTTTTTACCCACCACTGCCCACCACTACATAATTTTTTAAATTATTTTTTAAAAAATCAATTTAGTTTAAGGCTTACATCTACGTGGTAGAGATTTTGTTAGAAATGCCCGTCAAAGTGAGAGCAAATAAGGAGAATGGCGAATGAAAACGTATCCTTTGAAAAGCAATAATAAATTTCGTGTTGTCTCTAGAGCCGTCATTTTTAGTTGTTGTCTGCCAAAGAGCTTTAATTCCTCTGGGAAAAAAGGATAGAAACGAGTAAGCCAAACGAAATCTTTCTCTCTCCCCCCCCCGCCCCCCAACCAACCAAACAAGAAAAGAGAAAAGACTGGTTGATGAATGAATGCCTGGACATAATAAGATAATAAATGGTGGATTGCATTCACGTCGCTTCGAGAAATGAAATAGTAGAGAAGTTTAAAGGCTTGAGAACGAAAGGTCGTGTCCATACAAGGCGAATTGGCTGCCTTCTTTGACGGAATAATTCAAAAAATAAAAGAAAAAAGTACAGGAAATTGAAAAATACAAGTGTTCCAGATCGAAATGAAACTATCTTAATCATCAAGGAGCAAGGCATTTGTCAGGGAAACATTATAGAGTTATTGGGTTTTCCCTGACATGTCAATGTTGTTACTTGTGTTTGGTGCGGTGCGGTGCGCACGGTATGAAAGAGTATGACGTAAGAGTGTGAACGTGACGTAGTGAGAAGGCAGTTGTTGTGAGAGAGAGATAGAGGTCGGTTGGTATGTGGAGGAACCTTCGACCTGCAGTATACAAGGGATACAAGAGTTTTTGGCGTTGGCCAGTGTTCGTCTGTTGGACTGAGAGCGGTTAGATGTGATGTTAAGACGCATGGAGTTGTACTACGATTAATAAAGATTGCTGTTAGTCAGTGTTAGTACAAGGACTTTGTGTTCGGTCTGTGTGCGCAAGTTGGCGGTGAAGTAACGTTCAGAACCCCTAGACAACGAAGCTTAGGGACAGCATTTTAGGAACACGCTTTTGAAAAACGCAAGTTTCCCAACACTTGGGCTAACAATGACATTGATCATATTTTGAATGATAGCTTACGTATAAAGCCTGTAAGTGGGTTCAAGAAGAGCCATTATTAGCAGCCTCTACAACATAAAGTCAAGGCCCACACTTTCTTCTAGAACACGACTTACTCCCAACGTGCTTAAATTCGACTTGCAGCCGACTGTCAATCAGAAAATGGCCTAGATTTTGTTAATCCCGTATGAAGACATTAAATAATGTCAGGTTTAGGAAAGATGTGATTTTAAGAGAACATTATGTTTGACGACCACGAAAAGAGGATGGTATAGTTAAGAATAAATTGTCTTAAAAAAAACAAATAAATTAAAAAACAAAACAAAACCGCAGACCGATATTAGTTAAGAGCCGAAACTAGAATTGTCTCATGCAATGTTCCCTTTAAGGTGCGTGGTTGCGCGGCCGCGCAGACATATGACCAACGCCGCGCAGCAGTTTAGAATTACCGCGCAGCAAAGTTTTAAAATAATTGTACCAAAATGGATGCAGTGCAACCTTGCATACAGTTCTTTTCCTTTGCACACGGACCAACGAACCTTAGAGGGAACAATGGTCCCATGGTAACGCCCCTTTCATCACAAAACTAACGTGTCCAGAGATCATAGGGCTACATGGTGGTAGAAAAACAAATATTACAGTAATACATGTATCATAGACCTACATGGTGGTAGAAAAACAAATATTACAGTAATACATGTCAAAAAATGATGTACAAATAAAATATAGTATGTAATAATAAAAAATAAACATGACCTTACAAGGTGTTTTGGTCTACCTTGAGTCCCTGTTCTGCTAATGTTCTATTATTGACCCTGTATAGCCTACCCACTAAAGTTGGACATCAAGCGTTATAAACAGCCAGAATCTTTATGCACATATTTTAAATTAAGGGATTCTATATTAAAATGGGTCCATCCATAGACGACGTTACGTGCCTGGGGGAGTGGGGAGGAGGTCACGCATTGTTGACAATGTGTGTCAAGGGGGAGGGGGTGTTTAAGAAATGTGACGTCACATCAAAGACGCCCAACCTTTAATAAATGTTCCACTTTAATATTTGATTGCTTGCAATTTACTTAATGGCGTTTTCCATGGTGTCACAAGCGTCCTAATACTTATATCTTGACTGCTTGCTCCACGATTCATACAATTACCGTTACACAAGAAATAAAGACACTGCTAGAAAAAAACAACAACTTTAATGGCGTTCCTCCTTGCCACAACAAAACGTCTACACAAAACTCTCTAAACTTTTTCACATATACTAATGACGTCAACAACATAATCACTTTGCACGTTTTCGCACCACTAACCAATAACTTTAAATACCACAAAAGCAACCATCAAACACACCACCGTGCGCAACTCACAACAAGTTAGAAGGGCAAATTGGTCATCCGTGACATATGCCTCCCATCCCAGAAATTTTTTTCGAGGTCGACACATTTCCACCATCTCGAATGACCAATTTTCAACTTTACTCAATACTATGATTACTTCTTAATATATTCTATGGACATATACTTTCAAATATCCCTTAACACTACTACAATTTCCTCTTAAATACTAAATACAGTAACTATTAATATTGCTCTCCAATATACCGACAAAGCATTTACATACAAATCAGTATATATTTCAAACCCAATAATTTATGACTTATTGCAACTCAAAATATTACATTAACAGGATAATCCCACAAAAATCAATATGAACGTAATATTCTTTAGAGTCAGTGTCTCAATATATAGAACTTTATTTGATCCAGGGATTGACTGTTCACTTGTAAGAACGTGACCCTCAATAGGAACAGGCACTATTCTCATAATCCTTGCCCGCGCAAAACGAGCCGTGTTAAAGTACTTCAGGAAGGTCACGCTAAACATGCACAGGGCTCTTGCAGTTACAACGAGCACCTGAATCAATGCCCCTTTCACAGTCTATGGCAAAATGACCAGGTCTGTTACATTTGTAGCATTTAACCTCACCGGATCCTCTCCTATTTCTAAAGTCCATGCGAGCACCACCACGATCTCGCCCACTAAAGCTCCCCGCACCACCGCCTGGGCCGCTGCGACAGTCTCTGGCCCAATGACCGGGCCTACCACACTTGTAACAAACGCCTCCACTCATGCTGACGTTTCTACTCCTCCGATTTTCACAACCACAATACACCTCCCGCTCACAACTTTCTCTGTCAGCGGACCATCGATGTGGCCCACTGCTTTGAGCAAGTCTGTCTCTAGCCGAGCGAATGGGCCCGACTCTTCCCCTGTAACAATCCCTGGCGATACTACTTTGGGCAGTAGAACATTCCCTTTTTCTTTGAGCTCGCGTTGTCACTATCGCCACCTTGTCCATGTTTTCATCGGTTCTTGCTCCAAACACATTACCCACAATCAAGTCCACTATCGAATTCTCCACACATACCGCCTTCACTATTCCACTCAGGTATGGTGTTGTTATGTCTATCATCGCCCTTTTTCCTCTGATAACCCTGTTATCTAACATTCTGATCAGCTCTGTTTCGCCAGTTAATTGGTCATCTCTCACGTACCTTCTTTTGACCACAGCTACTTCGCTTCCTGTATCTCTCAATACATCAACTTTATTTGATCCTACGAACCCTTCTACAATCTCCAACTTTCCTGCTCCAGCTTCTTTGCAGTCACCACCTCTTGCTAATTCTCCACCTCTAACATTCACGGGTTGGCCAAAATTTCTCCTCCAACAGATGCGTTTAGCCTCTTATCCCACAGGCGTTTGCCCTTTGACCGTTTACGCTCAAGAACACGCGTCGTCGCAACTCTCTTTGCATTCGTGTTTCCGGCCCCCCTTGTATTAGGGACAATAGCGTGCTATGTGCCCAACCCTGTGACACACGAAGCAACTCACGTCCGGTCTGGAACTTCCTTCAGCCACATTTTGCCATTTTCTCTGACTTAATTCGGTCCGTTGCACCTCACCTTTTCTCCCATTCAGGTCATTACCGTTGCCACTTTGCATTGCACCAGAGCCATGAGCAAAGCTTCTCTTCCTTGCCTCCAGGAACAATTCTGCAACTCTAGCACTTTCCTCCAGGCTGTCAATACTTCGCTCTTTTAAATGTATTGCCAGATCCTCAGAACACACATTCACGAATTGTTCTTTCACTATGAGGTCTCTAAGACCGTCAAATGTTTTGTCAATTCCCGATAGGCTAATCCATTTCCACAAATAGCCCTTGATTCTTCCTATAAAGATAGATGGTGACTCATCTGCCTGAGGCCTGCTCTTTCTAAATAGGTCTCGATACCCCTCCTCTGTGAGATTGTACCTTTTTAAGAGCACTTCCTTCACCTTTACATACACCAATGCGTCCTCGTAAGGCATTCTAGAGTACACCTCCAAGGCTCTACCAGACAGAAGCGCACCCAGTGACAAAGCCCAGTCACATTCCGGCCATTTGCTGGTCCTAGCGAAAGTTTCAAACCTTGTTAGGTATCCATCCAGCTGGTCGACACCATCTATGAATGGTGGAAGCTAGGGCTGCCTGGGCCTGTTATCTGTCCCATTCGTATTTCCTCCATTGGCAGCCTGTAATCTCTTGGCCTCTAGCCTTGCCTCTCTTTCGGCTGCCCTATCCGCCATCTCTCTCTCGGCTGCCCTAGCCCTATCCGCCATCTCTCTCTCGGCCGCCCTATCCGCCACCTCTCTCTCGGCCGCCCTATCCGCCATCTCTCACTCGGCCGCCCTATCCGCCATCTCTCTCTCGGCCGCCCTATCCGCCATCTCAGCATCTCTCGCTCATTGTACCTCTTTCTCTATGTACTCTCTCCTTTCTTCACCTCTCAGTTGAAGGGCACCCACCAGTGCTAATATCTCCTCCAGAGTATTGACTGGCATTCTCGTTGTTTCAGCAGTGTCTGTGTATTCTGTGTAATCCCGGACTGAGCCCCCAGAAATGTCACAAGCGTCCTAATACTTATATCTTGGCTGCTTGCTCCAAGATTCATACAATTACCGTTACACAAGAAATAGAGACACTGCTAGAAAAAACAACAACTTTAATGGCGTTACTCCTTGCCACAACAACACGTCTACACAAAAATCTCTAAACTTTTTCACATATACTAATGACGCCAACAATACAATCACTTTGCACGCTTTCGCACCACTAACCAATACCTTTAAATACCACAAAAGCAACCATCAAACACACCACCGTGTAGACCTGCCAGCCGAATTTTTTTTTTAATTTCGGCTGGCTGACATAATTTTTCGGCTGATATCCGGATTAGCCGGATTTTAAAATTTCGGCTGGCTGACATAATTTTTCAGCTGATATCCGGATTAGCCGGAATTCTCCGTAAATTGACATTTGCGGCTGATTTTTGTCTGATTACGAAATATTCAGCTGAAATTTGGCTGAAGCCCGGCCAATAATGAAGAAATAAATCTTCAGCAATAAAACACTTTTACAATACTTCAGAAAAATTTATTACTTTAACTTTTAAATACTACTAAAATTGTGCATGAATCATGAATGCATTCCACTCAATCAGTTTCGGTCACTCTAGCCCGTTATGCACTTAGAAAATCAGTTTATAATTGTCATGGATAAAACAAACGCGATGTGGTTTATCAGCTGTTAGGCTTGATCGTTTGCTGTTTATTATCAGCCACTTTCGTTTTGACTGCTGACCTGACGGCTTGGTAAACATCATCCAGGGCTGTTCCAGCTATTGTTACAGGTGCCATGTTGAGAGAAGAGCAATTAATTTTGAAGAAGTCAACAAAACCATCTTTAGCCACATTTTAAAAGGCGAGCAAGTCTCTACAGAACCAGATAACGATATCTCTTGACAGTTCATGACTTTATGTTGCCAGACATTGACTGTTGTCTTCTCCATATTTACGGAAATATTCCAAAATTTTATTAGACTTTTCTTGACTTTCTACTGACACATTGTGCTTGACACTTTAGTGAAGATTCATATTGCCACTTGATGTAATTGCGGCAAAATTGGTTACTTTTGAAATGTGACCCTTGTCACCCAATGACTGCTGAGCAGTGAGACACAGCTGACAATAAACTCGATCTTCGTCTACATTTCTCCCATCAGCAGAGAACAGGCCACCGAAATATTTCCAGCATTGTGCTTTAGAATTTCCATGTAGGCTAGGCGGTTTAGGTTTTACTTGTAGGTTTTTAATGAACTGCCTCTCTTCCAGGTTAAGATGAAATTTGCTGACATTTGAGTTCACCTTAAATCATCATATAGTCATAAAGAATTGTTACATTAGAAATGGTGTAACGTAAATAGGTAATCCTGCAGTCTTAGCCCGTATATTATTTCACTGCAAATTTTAATTTTCTCGTGAGAACTTTAATTTTAATTTATTAAATGCATTTATATATGTTATATCTTAGCTATTATAGCGCTAATTTGCGAGGCTTTTTAATTTATAAGGCTGTTTTCGGCTCTTGATGCTACATAATAAGAGCAGAGTATGTTACATCCATTTTGTTTATCTAGCACCCTACTTGCTGGGTTGTCACAGCAAGAGGTTAAATGAAATTTTCTCACTTACAAACAAGCAAAAAAGAAACAAACATCTAGTAAGGAAATAAAAAATGAAACTTTTATTAAAATATTTATTGATCTTCTAAGAATCTTAAAATGGATAAATAAAACTTTAAAAAAAAAACATCTTCAATCATTAAATTTATTTTAGCATGGGTTGTTCCAGGTAAATAAAATCTGGCTAGCAGGGTGCTAGATAGACAAAAATGATGCATCCTACTGTGATAATGTAGCGTCAAGGGCCGAAAAAGCCTTATAAATTGAAAAGCCTTACAAATTAGCGCTATAATAACTAAAATATGACATATATAAATGCATTTAATAAATTAAAAATGAAAGTTCTCACGAAAAAATAAAATTCGCAGTGAAATAATATACGTGCTAAAGCTTCACGATCACCCTTAAAAATCATCAGTTGTTGACTAAGCTAGTATTTATCTAGTTAATTAAAACAATTAATATAGCTTATATTATTATATATTATTATAGTATATAGTTAATATAGTTATATAGTAGTATATTATATAGGCTTACTTTTCTGCTAATAAAGGTAGAAGATCGTTGTGCCATAATTGAGTAAAAATAAGTCGCCTATTTACGACAAAGCTTAACGATAATTTTAATTATTTAATTAATTTGTATTTATTTTAGTATTAGTATTTTATAAATTAAGATTTTAATAAAAAGATAACATGCAAGTACTGTATCAGTAATTATATTATTTAGGTTTAAACAAACTATACAAATAACTTATGTTCGTCACACTTACGGCGACGGTTATTCTAAAAATACAATCAACAATCGATCTTAAAACGGAACGCAATGAAACTTAAGAAAACAAAAACATTACTTTTCGGCGGCTCGTTCATTCTTCGGCGGATTTACGGCTGACAAAATTCGGCGGCTAATGCAGCGCGCCGAATATTTTCCGGCGGATTTTCGGCGGACGAAAATTTTGCGGCGTATTCGGCGCGCGGCGTCGGCTGAGGGGTCTAGGGGGAGGGTGTAAAAATCGCCCAAAATCGCATGACGTCATTTAGGAACGGCCCCGATGTCTGAAAAATATTGTGGAAATAATAAATAAACCTATTCACTTTCACACTTCACACCCACCAATGCACACACCTATACTTCTTAGAAAGTACTTAGTAAACACGGGTTAAAAATATGAAAATTCTATGCTGAACAGGCTATGGCTCTCAGTATTTTTTGTTGTATACAATTTCTAGATCGTTAACTATTACATCACCTGCACCAACGACAAACAACAAAACTTCCCAAGTAATCCGCTTAGTATTTCTTCTGCGTTTATTATTGCTTTTCGGGCGTGGCACAGGTGAAGCAAAACAATGTTTAACACTTTAAAGCTGTAATATAATTAAACTTGTTGTAATAAATACGGTATTTTTTTTTTAAAATTTGTACTAGTAATTAACATAATATGCTTTACAATTTACAGTACAGTGACAGTAGTAACCTTCCCACCTTCAATTTACTTCAAATCAATACAATTTGCGAATTGATTTTTTAGAAAGACATTATGTTTACAATTTAACCTGTTGCTTTTAAAATGATCTTACAGTTGGTATATAAAGTTAGATAAATTGGTTATAACTTGAAATCTTTAACTATTTTTTTTAAAGGTGGGCGTTTTCTGAAGCCGAAGCAGAAGGAAAGATTCACTATTTTAAGTAACAGGAACTCCACCTGACTCATATTTTTTCTTGCTCTGCGCAGGTCCAAAATGGCGACCATCTCTAAAGTCACTGCTAGGGATATGTAAACCTTGTTTGATATTCTGACAAATGATGGAAACTGTTTACTATTTCAGCACCATCGGATAATGGATTTAGTGGAAATCTGATTTTTTGGAACAGTTATCAACAGGGCTTTAGTCATAGTTCTGTACACCTTAATCAAATTACCTCGAGTACCCGATTAAAACAGAAAAGACAAGCTCAATTCACTGGCCTCATCGGAGCCTTATCCACACGCGAAGCTTCCAAACCAAACACTTTTGAAACACCACCAGTAAAAAAGGCAAGAGGCTACATCTACAACACATTGTTAGACAAGCAATAAAAGGTTGATAAAAGGGAGAAATACATCTAATGCTTCTGGTACTGGGCTTGTTATTTAATGTACAGTAGTACAGTATGTATTTTCAAAGTATTTTGCATTTAAAAACATTGACATTATTCATTATAAAAATGTATTAATTTTAATTTTGTAATTTAATAATATACTTAATATACTTCTCCTTATCACTTTTACTTGTAAAGTAAAGTATACTTCATTGCTGACATTTCACAACTTCCTCACTTCCTCTGTTCTACCCAGTCTCAGTCAGTACTCACATCTCACAGTCACAGTTAACTTGAGTTAACTTGTCTTTAATACTTCTCTTCTGTCTATTTCTACCCACACGACTTCATGAATGAATTCTAAATTTTATAATTTATGAATTAGAATTAACAATTCAGCTGTCAGTTATAATTAATTAAAAATAAGTTTCAAGGTGGATAGATTAAAACAGACACATGACTTTGATATGAAATTGGGAATGATGATTTCCTTGTTTATTATTTAGTCTACGCTACTTACACTTAACCCTTCTGGGCCTTCTAGTACCAGTGACCAGGCACATCTTTTTGCAGTGACATTTTGCCCTGTGGCCCAAGAGCTTCTTTTTTCACCTGTCAAATTTTTTCATGCGGCTCAAGCAATAGAGGGTTATCTGATATAATCACTAAAATAAGGATAATGAGCATAACCCCTTTCACAGCAGTCCCAGGCTGAAACTTGCGCATATTCAATTAACCCTATTATTATTTTTTAAAATTATTTTTTATTATATAATAAATGTTTTTATTTAAAATTAATTATATATTAGTGTCTTTTGTCTTCAGCTTCATGTCTGTTTCTCATACACCTTTATTTCTATTATCTAATATAGAATTGTTACTATCCTGGTCTAATTAATGTACTGATTTATTTAAGAGTGAGAACCAAAACAACAAAAGTTTTGTTAACACCCTTATCCATTTCTGCACATATAATTATCAGTATGTTAGTATAAATTATTTAAAACAAAAGAGTGAAAATGATTATTTGCAAACATCAAATTTTGACGCATTCAAAAAAAAAGTCTGTGCCACTGGCACAAAATAAATTATCAAAATAATATCCTTTACCAAATAGATCTATTGCCAAAAGATTAGGTCAGCACTAGAAGGGATAATAGTAATATGGGATTCGTCCATTCTCAAAGGATGATGATATTGTCTTCTTATCCATGCCACCCGCCTCTCCAGGCTCTTGTCTCTTCACTCTTAGCTGTGAGGATGGCTTCCTCAGCTTGAGTCCCCTCGCATACCTTTGACCGCCAGATGTTGCCATTGACAGCAGTGGCCTCCAATGTTATTATTGCAAGATTAATATTATTATGCATTTTTTTAACTTCATCACCTCATGTTGACTGCCTCTATTTTATTATTCATTACTTATATTATTAACAATTATCATTGTTATGCAAGTCAAAATGTCTTAGATATATTCTAATTAAGACCTAATAGCATATATTATATATTTACTAAAGATAAGTATTAATTTAAAAAAAAATTATAATAAAGTAGGTACTAAGTAGGTAGCTTAGTTTATAAAGACTATACTAAACCTACAGTGACTACATGTTACAAATTTTTATGTATGCCTAACTTTGTAAATAATCTATTTTATTTTTAAAATGAGTTTTCATTCATTATAATTATAACTGGCATGTTTGAAATCTTAAACTTAAATATCCTAATAATTATAAAAAGTTTAAATTAAAATTAAATTTCTTTTTTAGACAAGATCATCATTATATTGATACTTAAATTTAAAAAAAAAAGAACTAATTGACTAAGGGCTAATTTTTAGTTTTTTCAGTTAAATTTATTGAATCATTAATTCTCACTCATTACTTGAAAGCAATATTGTATGGAATATGGACTGAAGAAAGTACCCAGCAAAAATTTCTGTTTATTTTCCTTCTCATTTCTAGCATCACTTAATCTTTAAATTTTTTGTCCAAGTATATAATTTCTATACATTTTAGTCTTTAAAATATACAAAGTGAACCATTTGCAAGACCCTATTAATTTTGGGGAAAGATTTAATACAGGGAGTCCTCTGGTTATGACGGTTCCGACTAATGCTGTTTCGTAGTCATGAATGCGCCCCTCAGAAAGTTAAAATTTTAAAAAATATTAAGCGTTATTTTGTCTTTTTTTATATGTTTTTTTTAAAAATTATTTTTTTAAGGAGTAACAAATTGTTTTCTTTAAACATTTTTAAATACTTTTTATGTCAATAACTGCTTTTATGTTTCAGGCGCAAGTCGGAAAGAATGTACAGTCGAACCCACTTATCTCGAGCTCGGTTAGCTCGACCACCCTATTATGTCGACGTTTTTTATTGGAACCGCCAAATTCTCTCTTTGTCTTAGCATTTTCTCATGGTTTAATTCGATTTTTTTAAAGTCGCCGAAACCTCATAACACGAGCACAAAAAAGGGTCAAATTTGCCACTTAACATCGGTTATCTCGATCCCCATGACCAATCGCCAGCTTTAGAAAATGTTAGCTATGATTTTTTTATAACCAAGGGACCAAGTTTCTGCCACATCACAGTCTGCTGGTGACATCACAGCCCACTTGCGTTTTGCTCTCAGCGCTGTGTTGCTTCTGGTACTATGGCAATCGCCGGCTTTTGAAATTCTTAGTTTTTATCGATAATCGACGTTGGTTTTTATTTTAAATTTGTAAATTTCTGCTGTCAGTTCGTGCACATATACCTTTTGTTGTTAGCAAACATGTATGTACAATTTTATAGCATGTCGATAGCTTCATCAAACAAATAATGGCAATGCTGTTGTGTTAAAAAAAACCTCCAAAAACATGTGCATGAACATTATCATTTATTAACGCTAGTGATGGGACGATACCAAACTCATAGGCTGCTTACTGTAAACAAGGCTCCCCAGATTTTAAAATATATAATATAACAGACTACAGACAGTTTACCCACCCCCACTCTCAATCTCCCACACCATTAATGTTGGTTAGTCCTATTAGCATCAAGTTACCGAAGGAATTGTAAGCTGAGGGGATCGTATGGAATAATAAAATGTACCGTGTGCAAACTTTTTGTCATTGGCAACCATTCATCCTTCAACCTCATTTTGACCATTACATGTACCGTACTACTGCTTTGTTCTCATTGTTTCATTCATAAGAATTTGCCGTGTGCAAAAGCCATTTAACTATTGGTTAGAATTAATTAAAATATGTCAAAGTTGAAGGTTCAAAAGGAGTACCTAATTTATTTGTGTACATTTATATAGAGAAGAGTTCGCTTTGTCATGAGTCATATATAGGTCACGATAGACCATTCTGAGTCCATTGTAAGACCCAAAGAAGATGATTAGGAAGAGAATGGTTCGGGGACAATGAGGGGATGTGTAGGTTACTTATTTGTGTAGCTTGAAAATCAAGCAAGTGGCTTCGAAGCACAGTATCAGTATCCCTCAATCTGGGAATCACCACAAAACGGCGTTATATTTAAACTTAAACGGTCTTTAAAAACGAACGGTCTTAACAACATTAAGAAAGAGTGAAGAAATAGGGTCCCGATATTCCGATACGATTCTGATTAATCATCCCATCACTAATTAACGCACAACACGTACATAAATAAATTTCAAGCGCATGTTAATATTTTGCCGCCTTATTGGTTTTCGCTTTAACTCGATCATCGGTTATGTCGATGCCATTTTTCATACCCCATCGCCGTCGACTTAAGCGGTTTCGACTGTATGTGTATATATATATATATATATATTAGGGCTGTTAGCGATTAATTTAAAATTAATCGCTAACTTTTGAAATATTACAGAATAATTAATTGATAATTTTGACTAAAGCTAATAATAAGACGTATGACGTCATTAAACTGAAAATTTCACGGAAGTAACAAAAACAAGCAATTCACTTTTTTTTATTTAGATAAAAGTAGTACAATACAAAATATAATGTCAACGAATTTTAATTTTAAATTTTGTTATTATTAAGTAAAAACAATGTTTAATTGTTGATATCATTTTCCTTATAAAACAGCTTATATTAAAGTTTACACTTTAAAAATACTTTTTTTTAAATGGAGAAGTTTGTACGTAAAAAAGCAACTATTTTTTAATTATTAGTAATTGATTATTTATTGACAAATCGGTTATATATATATATTCCATAATTTTAATAGGTATTTTATCGATTACTATAATTTTAATCGATAAAATATTTTACTGATTAATCGAGAAATTAATAGATAATTTCCACAGCCCTAATATATATATATACATAATAAATGTTGAGACTTACGCTGAAATTCGGGTTATGACGTTTTTAAGAACGGATCACTGTTGTAACCCGAAAATTTGAAAAAAAACCTATCTGTTATTGATTGATCATTTTAAAGTCATTCTTAAAATTCTTTTCTTTTTTAATGAACAGGTTGAAAGATCATTTTAAAAATGTCTTTTTTGAGTGGATTCAAGAAGCTATTTAGATTTGGTGCCGATGATGGCAATGACAAGAAAAAAGGACAGTGGAATGTAAATATAAAAAAAGATGTGGATCCAAATCAGTTTTGGGAAATTACAGGAGAAATAGGAGAAGGAGCTTTTGGGGCAGTTTATAAGGTACTTATTAATCTAGCATAGTTTTAAACATAAATAAAATATAAAAAAAATTGAACTATTATCAAAAAGACTGTGAAATATGTTAGTTTTTCTTCCAATTGGTATCAATACTTGATGTTATTATTATTTTCAAGGCACGGAATAAAGAGACAAATGAGTTTGCTGCTTTGAAGCAAGTGGAGATTAAAAATGAGGAAGACTTAGAGGACTTCTCTGTAGAAATTAACATATTGGCTGAATGTGCACATAAAAATATTGTTGGCCTCCATGAGGCTTTCTTCTTTGAAAATAAGTTATGGGTAAGTAAATAAGAACATAATTTGGCAAACAAAATATGACTAAAATTTTATTATATATCTTAAATCACGAAAGGAAGAAGTCTTTTTTTCAAAGTATTATAGTAACCTTAGTTTGATTGAATTCGATATCACACAAGAATAATTTTTTAAAATATTGACAATAACAAGTAAAACAGGGTGAAGATATTGAGAGAAAGGCGCCTGTATGCTTTACATATTTGTCTTCTTCTTTGTCTTTCTAAAAGTCAAATAGGTTACTATCAATACCTTTGCATAACTTCCTGTTTCTTACCTTCTACTCCAAGCTTTTATGCTTCACTGGGATTTATTATAAAAATGTCAATGCAGCAAGAAATTTAAATGAAACGCATGGTGAAAATAGTTATAAAAGATATGTAATGTGTATGTAGTAATAAATGTACACTTAAAGAAGAATTGACATAATGAAATATTTTCTCTATAAATATTCAGATGTTTATTGAGTATTGTGGCGGAGGGGCTGTTGACTCCATTATGGTAGAGCTGGAGAAGCCCCTCACAGAGCCAATGATTCGTTATGTTGCCCATGAAATGTGTGTAGCTCTGGCCTTTCTGCATGAACGTAGAGTTATACACAGGGACATCAAAGCAGGAAATGTTCTCCTTACACAAGATGGAGAAGTCAAACTGGGTTGGTGTATTATAAATTACTATTGTTTTCCTAATCTTGGATATTTTTAGTTATTGTTAACTTAAATAAACACTTAACTTAAATTGTAAAAATTTAAAAAAACAATAATTTTAATATTTAAAACTATAATAATTTGTTTGTCTTTGATGTATATATTGTGGGCACTTTTTAAGCCTTAAATTTAACCACATTGGGATAAAGATTAAAATTTATTGCCTCATGATTTTGTTATTATTTTATATCTAATAGCTGATTTTGGTGTGTCGGCAAAGAACACAAAAACTGCTCAACGCAGGGACACTTTTATTGGTACTCCTTACTGGTAAGTTGTGATGTACACTAAATAATCATCTTTGGCATTAGTAACTTTCTCAGATAGATGAAAAGTCTAGAAATAACATTTGTGATCACATTTATGATAAGTTTTGTACATGTCATTCTTTTTTTTTTTTATTTCACAGAGTTTGGAGTATTTCATGTTTATTTGAAAGTCTATACCTTAAATGTCTATTAGCTGTGTATTTAAATGATGGTGATGGGTCAAGAGATGTGTTGTTGACCATATTTCTTTGTTTGACATGATGTAGCCACATCACTATGATGGTTGGGTCAAGAGATGTGTTGTTGACCATATTTCTTTGTTTGACATGATGTAGCCACATCACTATGATGGTGATGGGTCAAGAGATGTATTGTTGACCATATTTCTTTGTTTGACATGATGTAGCCACATCACTATGATGGTGATGGGTCAAGAGATGTGTTGTTGACCATATTTTTCTTTGTTTGACATGATGTAGCCACATCACTATGATGGTGATGGGTCAAGAGATGTGTTGTTGACCATATTTCTTTGTTTGACATGGTGTAGCCACATCCCTATTTAGTGAGACTTAATGTGTCTTTTTGGATTTTAAAAAAAACTATTAAGAATTAAGATTTTGTTAGCTTGTAACATGGCAACGTCAATGATCCCTGGAGACTCATTGTGAAGTTATTTTCTGCTGAGTTCATTTCAGGGAAGATTGTTGTGATTGGTTGTGAATCAGTTTAAAATTTACATTACAGGATGGCACCAGAAGTTATATTATGTGAAACCCTTAAGGATGTACCGTATGATTACAAAGCAGACATTTGGTCTCTAGGTATGTGTTAAGTCACTCTATAGAATTTAATTATTTGATGTGAGAAGGCAATATCATAAAAAAAATAATTTTCTAATTCAACTGATGTAACTAGATTTTTTTAAAAGTTGAAATTTATTCATCTTTTCTAGGTATAACATTGATAGAGTTTGCACAGATTGAACCCCCAAACAAAGAAATGCACCCTATGAGAGTGTTGATCAAAATTCAAAAAGCTGATCCACCTGGTTTTGATAAACCCTCTAAATGGTGAGAAGTTGTATATTTATTGTTTTAAAAAAGATGTGCTTTATTTAATGGATAAATATTGTATTATATACCACTGTACATATATTATTAAATCTGAAGAGTTTGTTGGCTCGTTGTATGGCAATGCATAGTGATTTTTTTTTTAGCCAGTATGGCACTAAAGCAAAACAATACCAAATTTAAGTTATTGTTGACCAAACTTTAAAATTATTTGTCGATCTATAACAGTTACAATTTATTAAATGTATCGAAATGAAAATCTATTTAAATAAAATTAAGACTATTAGTACTAAGGATTCAGGCAGTCCATCTCTCAATGAATTTGATTAGGACACTTTAAAAACATGTAAAATCTAGGTGCTAAGCAGGAAAAAAGGAAAGTGAATTATTTAACCAACACAAAAAATATTATCTTTTTTCTAGTAGCAATGTCTCACAAGGTAGAAATTCTCTTGCTGCTGGGTATAGTTTAGCTAAAAGAATTTCTGAGTGTTATTTATTATTAGGGCTGCAGAAATTATCGATTAATGACTCGATTAATCGGTAAAAATTTTTATCGATTAAAATTATTTAAATCGATAAAAAAGCAAATAAAATGACAGGAAATTTTTCAAACATTTAATGCGATTTATTAATAAATAAATAATTATAAATAATTAATAATAATTTACTTTTTTACGTACAAACTTCTCCTTTTATAAAAAAAGATTTTTAAAGTGTAAACTGTAAAATAAGCTGTTTTAATAAGGAAATGATATAAAAAATTAACATTGTTTTTACTTAATTAACAAAGCGAAATTTAAATTCATTGACATTATATTAAACTACTTATATTTTAATAAAAAATGTTAATTGGCTGTTTTGTTACTACCCTTGAAATTTTCAGTTTAATGACGTCATACATCTTTTTTGCTTTAATAAAAAAATTATCGATTAATTATTCGGTAATTTTTCAAAAGTTAACGATTAAATTTAAATTAATCGATAACAGCCCTATTTATTATAAATCATTGCGCGAGATGAAATGTAATTTCTTTATTTATTTAATACCCTCTTATAACTTGTTTTAAATAATCTTCTTTATTTGTTGTACAGGTCAAAGGATTTCAAGGACTTTGTTAGCAAATGTTTGATAAAGAACCCCGAACAAAGAGCAACAGCACAAGAGCTCTTAGAAGTAAAGAAATAAAATATTTTTATCATTCAATAAAACTTGAAATAACACAAGACAGTTGTAAGAGTAATTTAGATGTAGTAGATTTAAAATCCAAAAATAATGATTGATCCAGTGTACCCTCTATATTACTTGCTTGGGCTGGGGATCATTATCAAGCACACCACTACATAAGTTCAAACATAGATCAAACATTTAAAATACTATGCAGTAAAAGATAATTTTTTCAACCTGTTTCGACAGCATCCATTTATCAAAGGATATGTTGACAAGAAAGCCATCATGGATTTAATCTATGAAGCGAAGGCTGAAGTTGTAGAAGTAGTAGAAGACCTAACAGAAGAAGAGGATATTTTAGCCATCAAGGTTCTTGACATATCTATAAATTGTCTTTGTATATTTATATGTTGTTTTTTTTTTTGTGTGCAAGGTTAAATTAATGTTATATCATATTAATTAAAAAAATGTGTGTATTCCAGAAATAATTATGAAGCCATTCTAATAAAAATTCTTTTTTTTTTTTCTATTATAAAACAGAGGAACATGAGTGCAGATTCACAATCAATAGATTTAGATAGCATATCTCTTGCAAGTGATGAGAAAGATAAGGTAAACCTGGTTCAGTTTAAATTAAAGGGAGATGACTAAGTTTTTGTATAAATTTTAAGACTAAGACAACTATAAAATTGCACTTATGTCATAGCTTACAGATTTTAAACTACTGTTTTACATAGTCTCAAAAAAACAATTTATTCACCATAGATCAAATTTAAACCACCCAGAAAATCAAACCCAATTTAATTCTTATGTAATTCAAAATTTCGCCCTCCTAGTTACATATGTGAGCTGAATTTTGAAATTATTTTGGTACACTTTGTTTTATTTCATATTGTCCATCTTTTCATCCCCTCACCACTAAAGCCCATGTAGGGCTTTGGCCTGCCTCAAACCTCATTCCACCCAGGCTTAATCAATGCTTTTTTCTTCTCCTACATTGGATCTCCAGTTGCTGTAGATCTTTCTCAACACAATCTATCCATCCAAACCTAGGTCTTCCTTTGAGAGGTTTTCCTCTGGGGCTTTGGTAGTGTGCACCCTCTTTGCTACTCTGTCATTTGTAATTCTTCCTAAGTGTCCTGCCCAGTGCAGTCTGCCCTTTTTTAAATTTGGAATCCTGATATGGACTGTACAGTTATTCTCCATCTGTATTTACCCTTTGTTGCTCAATATATTTTCCTGAGAACTTTCCTCTCCCACGTATTGAACATGTTTTATGCAATTTTTTTAAGGTCCAAATTTCACTTGCATATTTTACAGCTGGTCTAATGACAGTTGTATTAAGAGATTTCTTTGTTTCTCTTGTAATGTTTTTGATTTTGAGGATTTTCTAACTACTACAAAATGCTCTTTTCTGGCTGATATTCTTTTAATTTAATTCCTTTAATTTAGTAGCATTCCTAAATATTTCAATTGGTTGACTTTTCAAAAGTCCGGTTCCTAATTCTTAAGGTTTCACCTGTCATTTCTTCTCTTACGGCAGTCATGTATTTGTTTTTTGGTTTTTGACTTCCAGCCCTGCTTTTATTGATGAATCATCTAATTTCACTTTGTACATTCATTTTTAAATAGCCATTTTCCTTTTTCAATAGGAGCATAATGATTCACGGCTGTCAACAGTGGTAGAGATTACTGTTACAACCCCTGAAAAATCTCCTGCAGTCAAACGCAAGCCTGCACCATCGCCACCTGAGGTGATACCAGTAATACCTTCTGTTCCTGCAGTAACTGAGGTTGAAGAGAAGCCTGCCATTTCCTCTGATGAAGGTATTGGAGTGAGTGGAGATGATAAATCAAGCTCTGGAAGTTCAGAATCCAGTCAGGTACAAAAGAGAATCATTTCTTTAATGTTGAAATGCCATGTTAAAGGGAGAGTTTAATTATATTAAACATATTTGATCCATACACGCAGGAGAAGTTTTTCTTTGAAGTAAATTTAAAGGCCCAAATTAGACTTAGGAACGAAAAAAATTGATATTCCTCAAGGAGATAATAAATAATTGTGAAAATATTTTTTGTATTAGCTGAATTTATTAAATTTCTATAAATAATTTTTTATTTGATACAATTTTTTTAGTTTCACTTGCTAATATTATCCAATAGTGAATAATTAAAGGTATTGAAAGACAGAGTGTTTTTTTAAAAAAAAGTCTAACCTTTATTTGAACTTATTATTCCAACTATCTCTAGAGTTTCAGCCCAGCAAAGGTGAAAGAAGTAGATGAAGTTGTCCCACCAGAGGTCACTGAGCCCAGTGCCAAAGTTGGTGAGACCATTGCCTCAGAGATTGTCAGTGATATCATTGATGATGTCCTTAATTCTACCACTCTGGAACCTTCAGTGGCTAGTGTTGTTTTTGATACATTCAAGGATTTTGTAAGTCCTGATGAAACCATCGATTCAAAAGAAGGAGATGAAGTTTCTCCACAAGTTCTTCCAAATGTTGATCCAACCCTTGAGTTAAAATCTCTGGACAAAACCAATGAGGTAAAGAGCAGTTCTAAAGAAAATCTCACTGACCTGAAATATTCAGATGAAGATATGAACATTATCGACGATACACCAGTGACTGAAACAAATACAGTTACAGTGAATGGTTTCGTTCTACCCAGTGAGCCACCTCTCAGTGATAAACCACCATCTCCAAGGGAGCAGGAGACCAGCCAGGTCAATGAATCTCCTGAAGACAAAAAGCTTATTGAGGAGGTCAAGGAGCCTGTGGCTCCTAGTCCAGCCATTTCTCTCATTGTGCCTGTTGCCGTGCCTCAAACAGATCTGGATACTTTTGAAACCAAAATGATTGATGAAGTGATGAACATTGATGAAGACTCTGACAAACGTTCTGACTCTGGCAGTGTAAATACTCTTGACAGCGACTTGCATGATACAGAGAAGGATGGGGATGTTGTCCAGAGAAGACAAAAGAAGGGGCACATCCGTCCAAGGAATGTAAGTAAAAAAATAATAATCCCCTAGTGAGAATATGTACTTGTGAGGAAGATATTTATTACAGTTTGGAGAAATACGAAGTAGATTATATCTCAATCTATGGCAGTTTAAATCAAATTTCATTCCATAATTTTTTTGTTCTGGCTGTTGTTACTGTTTGTTTTTGCATCAATTAGATTAGTTCTGGAAAAAATTAATAGCAGTGGACGAAGAAGTCGTTTTCATATTGATTAAGTAAGGGGCTGTCCATAAATGACGTCATGCGATTTTTGCAGATATTGAGTATGGCCAATGCATTTATATATATATATAGATATAGATATGTTGGGGCTGCGAAAATTAGCGATTAATTTCTTGATTAATTGAAATTTTTTTTATCGTTTAAAACTATTTTATCGATAAAATAGCGATTAAAATGAAATAATAATTATTAATAATTAATAATATTTTGCTTTTTTTACACACTTCTCCATTAAATTTTTTTATTCTAAAGTGTGAACTTTAAAATAAAGCACTTTTATATAAGGAAAATGATATTAAAAGTTAAACATTGTTTTTACCTAATTAACAATAAATTTTTTAAAAATTCATTGACATTTTTTTGAACTACTTATATTTAAATTTTTTTAATTGCCTGTTTTTGTTACGTTCCTTAAAATGTGCAGTTTAATGAAAAAAATTATTTTTTCAAAATTATTGATTAAAAATTATTCAGTAATTTTTCATAAGTTAACGATTAAATTTAAATTAATCGATAACAGCCCTAGTATACATATATATCCTTTAAACTTTCAAAATACTTTGTGCCAATGCGAAATAAATATGTTTGAGACGTTAAAAACTGTTGAACACAAAAGGGGTTGGAAAATGAAAATTATGGTGGCACTTTATTACCTTTTAATTTTCAGGATTAGGAAAATTTATAAAAGAATTTTCAGGATTCAAGAAATTTCAAAAAGGGATTTCAGGGTTCATAGCTCCCAGCGGGTGGAACACCTGGGCTTAATGGCCAGCCGGATTTGGCTGGATTTATGAAGTGAGGTTCTGCCAGAGCCAGATTTGTAAAAATTGGCCGGATTCTGAATTTTCCCGAGCTGAAATCTTGCACATCCCTAATCATAACTAGGGATGTCAATAATGTTTAAAAAAAGTATGTGGGTACTTGCCCAAAACGCCTCATAATATTCGCGGCCTAGACGGCTATAGAATGTAACCTAGACACCGGTGATCCATGTGCCTTATTTCACACAGTAGCTAACAGCATACTTCATAAAACATACTATTGTGCTCCATCATTTTGACAAATGGCGAAATATATAATATTTAATATGTAAAAAATTCTGTTCAGACACTCCTTTGAGGGTCCCCCTTGAGGGAGTGGGACCCGGGGGACTTATAAATTTAACCCCCTCACCTAGCTACGCCACTGGCCCAGCAGCTTGAATGTTAATATCCGCTAGGCGGCGGTCAATGTGCCCTCTAAGGTTTGTTGGTTCATGTCCAACTGCAAAATAAAATTAAAGTCCTGAGCAAAGTTGCACATCATCCATTTTTTTGCAATACTACACAATTTGCTGCGGGGTTATTCTAAACCTCTGCGCGTCATCTGTCAGAGAATTGAGCGCCCTCTCAACCACTCAGGTGAAAGGGAACATTGGCAGTGGTAGTAAACTTTTAATAAATAAACTTTACATACTGACAACTTGTGCGTCTTATTAAAAACAGTTTTTTCTGCTAGGCCTACACAGAAACACTAGGGAATGGGCATGAGTTTGTTAAATTTTTCAGCAAGGTGTGTCAACATCAACAACCATTTACAAACCAAACCTTTAACTTTGAAAAATTCTAATCTAAAAGAAAAACAACTTTAAAATAGTTCTTGTTATTACAGTAAATATCTTTGAACAACAATAATATACATGTACTTTAAAAAAAAAAGTTTTTATATATTTTTAACATGGTCGCGATAGGAGTGGAGAAGGGAATAAGAAATGGGGGGGGGGGGGTTAGATTAAAATAAATCATAGGATTGTCTCAACTGATAACTACCAGTAAATAATGTTTGGTATTTCAAATGCTTGTTAACTTCCTGTCCTTGATTCATTCAAAAAACCAAAATTTTTTTTGTGATTTATGAGTTTTGTTTCTTGTTCAGAGGGAAAAGTTGAGTCAAAACACCTTGTAGTTTGTCAGATCTTTGATAGAAAACATGCCTGAAACAAATGAAAACGCCATTAAATAAATTGCAAGCAAATAATTAGTTAGGTGGAAATTTTATTTAAAGATGCACGTTTTTGTTTTTTGTTGTGATGTCACATTTCTTTAAACCCCCCTCTTCCCTCATTGTCACAAATGCTTGACCCCCCTACCCCCCAGACAAGTGCCGTCATTTATTGATGGCCTCTAAGGAAATTATTGAGGACAATTATAGCAACGTATTACTTAAAGTCATACAGAATTCAAATTGTGGGGAGTGTTTTTTATTGTAGGAAAAAAATTCATTTTTCTCTGTACACATTATAACACCTTATTTAATAGGGGTCTACGGATATCAGGATATTGGCAGTATCGGTAGCATGTATAGGTACTTATATTGATGACACAAATATTTCATAATGAGTGACATTTTGACACCGTCCTCCCAAAAAAACAACAAAACAATATCATTTAGATTAAGGTTGTTAGACTACTCCTTTTTTAAAGACCGGTTGACAGTCACTCAGTATTTTTACCAATAAAAGAATTGATAGCATTTTTGCTGCACGTTGTCCAAAGAGCCTGTGATGTACTGACAATGGTTAGTGTCAGCTGTCTGCTGGGATCCCGTCAAAACAGCGAATTAAACAAAAAAATTATTTTAAAAAATTGTTTGAAAAAAGGAAGCCGTAATGCTTAATTTTTAAATTTTTATGCATTAAAAGTATTAAAACAGCATTTTCTCATATGTTTGTCATGTATGGTTATTTTGGAGGACCAGTTAACCATTAAAAAAAGACTTCTTACCGTCCAGTCCGTATTTTTCCTAATTTGTTTAGAACCAACAAGAGAATGCATCAAATTTTCGCCTTGCGCCGTCTGATGATGACATCAAAGCAAACTTGGTCTCATATGCTGTGCTCCTTTTGAGGGCATTTATAAATGCTTTGATGTCTCGTTCTATGGCTCTGGTATTGTAACACAAAAAAAAATTTAATCCGGTTAATATGTTAATACCGACTATTTGAAGTTACGGTTAGCCGGTACTGTGTAATTAGCTCACACTTATAATTCAAATGAAGTTGTACAATTATTACAATATGTTTCTTAATTTACTTTAGTCTTAATTTAACCAGTAGCCTAACATATAAAATATAAATAATTAGGTGTCAGAAATTTGAGAATGACGTTATCTAATATGAACACTGGATTTTGTCCTACCAAATACTCATATCTGCAAAAAAAAAAATTTGATAATATCGGTATGGCAATATTTGGCAAAAATGCATTTTGGTAGACCCCTATTATTTAATAATTTTTGTATTTTCCAAAAAAAATAAAATTTGTCTAGCTCCAACAATTTAGATGTACACACTTCTTGTTTCAACACAATAAACATTTAAATTTGTTAAATTTTAGTTTCTTAATATAAATGTGTCAACTTTTTAAAATACTTAACAACATTTCAAATCATGACTTTTAAAATAATAAGTCTCAGGCCAGTGACCACAATTTCTGCCACACCCATTAACAAATTATATTGAAATCTAATTAGTTATGATATAAGTTCCTTATTTAATAAATCAGGACAAATTTATTTTACAGTTAAACATTTTGAGCATTGATAACTTTAGAACAGATCAAATGTATACAAACTTATCGCTAATCTGCGTTCAATAAAAAAAAATATTTTTAAAATTCTTGTTATATTTTTTTAGGAAAGTAAAAGTCATTACAGAACTATTGCCAAAACACGTACCTACATGAAAGATGGCCAGGTGGTAACATCGACCATTACTAAAGTCATAGCAACGGGTGAAGAGAATCGGGTCAGAGAGGATCATTTACACAGGTCAGTACACATCAGCCATTTTATCTGATACATTAATTGTCTTATGTCCCGCCCTTTGTGAATGTTGTCCTTATTCTCCCATGCACACAGTATCTAGAAGATTCAGAAAACAATAAAAAGGAGTTAAGGTATGTGTAAATTTAAGAGGGTATCACTTTTTGGCATATACAAATAAATAATGAAATTTTAAGTGCAAGCGTTAAAAACAACATATTTTCATTGCTTAAATGAAAATTTATTTAATCAAAGAACTTAACAATGGATTTTTCACATGAATTCAAAGATTTAAAATATTTTAAAAATATGATTTAATATAAAAGAATAAAAAACGTAATTGTCAAGGCTTTCAAATTACTCTGAATGAATTGACAATTATGTGAATGTATATTGAAATATGGTAAACATCAAGAAGTCTATAGTAATTTAGATACAGATTTACTGGGTGTTAATGACCTTTGCCAACAAACTAGTCGTAACATTAGCCACTAAGCTATTGCTCCGATGCATTATACCACTAGATAGAAATAATAATTAGGAATAATAGTGTTGCTACTACTTCACTTATTTACTAAAATCCATTGTCAGATAAACTCTCATAGTGCACTCAAACTAGTACTTACATTAAAATAGCAGACTAGTATTAGGACTAGTACTTATACTCATTTCTACACTTAATACATTATTAGAAGTGATTCAAGTGATTATTCCCACAGTCCACAGCTTTGTGAAAATTGCAGAATATCATCCAATTAACTTTTTGATCATATTGTTTGTTAGCGTTATCCACAAAGGTTTTATTGTATTTGGCCTAAGTACACAGCAGATAATCAGTTTTTTGTATTTAAATTTCATAATAAATGAATGTTTTAGGTAGCACCTCAAATTGTTTGATTGGTGTCCATTTAACTTGACAATAAACAGTTGTAATTTTTTAAAGTCATAAATTTATAAGAGCATTTCGAGGCCAGTTGTAAGAACAGATGGTAGATATATTGTTATGAGGATCCCATACGGCCCTTTTCTTTTAAAACCACAATGAGGGTGCAGGCAGACAGTTTGTATTACAAATTCTATGAACACTCAAGCAGGCTCAAAGTTCCATTAAACATTTTATTATTTTTCCCCAATGCCTGTCTTATCTGTGATGTTAGGTGCCATCCATAAATGACGTCACGCGATTTTGGCCCATTTTTCATTCCCCTCCCCACACAAAAAGTTAGAATCCCTCCAATATGATGTCACCATGCTTTGCCCCCCCACCCTCTAAAAACTGTATTTTCAATTAAAAATGACCATGTTTCAAATCACTCTTATGTCATTAATTTAAGTGTGCATTTGGTGTAAGCCTGCACTGTAACACGCATGTAATCATGTAAAAAGTCATTCAATAAATAGTAAGCAATCAAATATTTAAGTGGAACTTGGCTACTGCTACGACTATTTTTAGCAATAAAATTATTTTGTATTGTTATGACTATTTGTAACATTAGGCAGTAAGATATTGCTCCGACTAGTCGTAACACAAGATAGGAATATTAATGTTACAACCATTTCACTTATTTACTAAAATCATATTGGAGAGGGTCTAAGTTTTTCTGATGATCTGTAACCTCATTCTAAAATTTAAAATTTTAAAAATATATTTAATCAATGCCTCCACTTTTCAGAATAAGCAATACAAAAATTACAATTACCTGCACCCTCATTGTAGTTTTAAAAAAATGTAATTAATAAATAAATACGTAAACCCCCCCCCCCCCCCCCTATTGGGGTTTTAACCACACATGAAATTCAACATCAATCCATCATCTTTCCGTCTATTCACTCATCTAGAAATAGTCATGATAATTTGTGATGTTTTAAAATTATAACTATGCATCGTTAAATGGACACCAAGTTTTTTTTAATAGTCCTACCTTTAAAGTTCGTTAATCGGCTTACTCAGTAATCATAAAATTTGAATATGAGAACTAATCTTCAGTTTCAGTATTAGCATAATTAAAATACCACTTTAGTCGTAACAGTAAGCACATAGCATAATTTTACAACTAGACTAGTCGTAGCAATAAAATTATTTTGTATTGTTACCACTAGTTGTAGCAATAAAATTATTTTGTATTGTTACCACTAGTTGTAGCAGCAGACAACTTCCAAAATGGTATTGTTTAGCTATTGAAAGCATAGCATGGCTATTTTTATGCACTTCTTTCCATGGGTAACAAGACTTACAATTCTGTGGACACACAAGTCAGGTCAGCATGTGGTTGTGTGTCTATTGTTAGTCTGTGGACGCACAAGTCAGGTCAGCATGTGGTTGTGTGTCTATTGTTAGTCTGTCCATTTGTGCCACATAGGGTGTTTTGCTATCGTTAGAAAAGAGATTGTATAAATTGTTTTAGAGTGCTTTATGTAAATACCTTCACATTAAGATTTCAATTGATAGAAATAATGCCAGGGGCCAGGAGTTTTGCTACTGGTGTTGTCTAAATTATTTTCTTTATGTCAGGGATGCCAGTATTTTGGTGTGTCAGGGATGCCAGTATTTTGGTGTGTCAGGGATGCCAGTATTTTGGTGTGTAAGGGATGCCAGTATTTTGGTGTGTCAGGGATGCCAGTATTTTGGTGTGTCAGGGATGCCAGTATTTTGGTGTGTCAGGGATGCCAGTATTTGGGCTTTTGGAGGATCTCTGGCTGAACCTGACCATACCATAAAAAATATAAAAAATATTGTAAAAATATTTTTAAATTAAAACAAAAAGCTTTTTTAATGAACATTTAATTTTTTTCTAAATAAGTGATTCAAACTATCTAACAAGCCCCACTTCTCTGCCTAAATCTTACAAACTGTTTTTTTACTTTCGAAACAAAGTTTTGGAAAAAAACATTTTATTTTTCCACTTGATCTATTCTAAAAGGTGAAAGTCCTGTCATAATTAATTTATCATGGCAGTTTATTGATTTCTGACTCACTATGCAGACACAACTGTTTTTTTCATGTTAGGATTCGTGCTTTATACTAACTCTAAGTTGGTGTTGCCCATGCCAATATGGTACCAGCTAACCTAACTTGATGGTGCCCATGCCAATATGGTACCAGCTAACCTAACTTGATGGTGCCCATGCCAATATGGTACCAGCTAACCTAACTTGATTGTGCCCATGCCAATATGGTACCAGCTAACCTAACTTGATGGTGCCCATGCCAATATGGTACCAGCTAACTTAACT
>MUZC01001916.1:576666-595002 GCA_002072015.1 Radix auricularia | reverse complement strand
ATTGAAAGAAACGTTCCTGTGGTTGTCTGTATCGTGTTAACTACAATCCGAACTGAGGCTATTGAAAGAAACGTTCCTGTGGTTGTCTGTATCGTGTTAACTACAATCCGAACTGAGGCTATTTAAAGAAACGTTCCTGTGGTTGTCTGTATCGTGTTAACTACAATCTGAACTTAGGCTATTGAAAGAAACGTTTCTGTGGTTGTCTGTATCGTGTTAACTACAATCTGAACTTAGGCTATTTAAAGAAACGTTCCTGTGGTTGTCTGTATCGTGTTAACTACAATCTGAACTGAGGCAATTGAAAGAAACGTTCCTGTGGTTGTCTGTATCGTGTTAACTACAATCTGAACTGAGGCTATTGAAAGAAACGTTCAATGGATAGCAAATCCATCTATCAGAAAACGCGTGTGATTTTCCCGTTGTCTTGTGACAAAATGGGTTTAATTAACTCTCATTTAGAAGTTATGTTTTTCTTATTACTAATTGATGACTTATTTGCCACCAGTGTTTAACATAAAATATTCCAGCCTCTAAAACATTTGGCGAAAGGTCATTCTCTTTTTGTGCAGCCAAACAATGGGATTCTCTTCCTTTACACAAGCCTTAGTATTTCAACTACTAAGTCTTTCAAGACTGCACTTACAAACTTTATTTTGAAAATTAATGAAACAACATTTCTTTTAATGTTTAACTTAGCTGATGTATAACGTATTGTCATTTATGTAGTTAGTATGATATGAATGTTTATTTTATTAATATATGTATTGTTATTTCCACGCAAAGCGCTGTGAGCCCGGCTCCTGGCTGGGATACAGCGCTATATAAATTATCATTTTATTATTATTATTATAAAGAGTTCAAATGAAGTTACGTTTCTTAGACTTAATCTCTGGACGTTTTTTTGCTGGTCTTTGCCTCACTTCATTATTTTCCCCATTTTAAAGCTACCATAAATATCGTCATGCCTTAATAAGACAAGCATTCATTAAAGAGAAAAAGACAACCGAGGTTCTGCCACCGCCAGTCTTGCCTTGTAAAACTTTGCTAACCGTGTTTTAGTTTTAGCAGTAAACTCCGTTTGTCAACACGACAAAGGACGCTCATCTCACAAAGTGACGCTATTGCGACGACAGCCAATCAATACAGCGTTTATTTTTCAGCCCAACAAAGTTTGGGGTCAACTGACCGGCTGATGGGGGGGGGGAGGGGGGAAGGGGAGGTTGAGTCTTGTATTCAATGTTTCATAACAAGATGTTTCCCTCCCCGTCTTCACTGTCATACCGGCCTTTCAATGGCGTCCTTTAAACACCTCACGTTCACAGTTTTGTCAAATAATCTCAATAAAACGGACGAGGATAACACCATTACTTAAATCATTTAACCTTTGAAACACTAGAAACAGAAGAATAAAGTAGTAAGTATACATAAAGCAATTAATTCTAATTTAGAAATACAACACCAAGATAACTTAATACAACTCACAGATAAACATAAGGATAAAAACACCTTTCTTATCCCGTATACAAGAACAAAAAACATACACATTTTCTTTCTTCCCGTCCGGTATTCGGGCGTGTAATCGGTTGCCTGAAGAAACCAGGAAAGCCAATACTTTATCAACATTTATCTCTAATAAGAATACAGGATTAAACACAAACAATAGATAAAAGCAGGACGCAATAATCCTCGGCATAGAAATAGAAGGAGCGTCTGTAACAGATAGATAAGATAAGAAGATCTCACAAGTAACTTATTTAGATTTCATTGATTCTATTGGTCTTATATCATTTCAATTGTCCTAGTATTGGTATTGGTGGACCTCCTGGGTTGTAGTTGGTCATTTCAATTGTCCTAGTATTGGTATTGGTGGACCTCCTTGGTTGTAGTTGGTCATTTCAATTGTCCTAGTATTGGTATTGGTTGACCTCCTGGGTTGTAGTTGGTCATTTCAATTGTCCTAGTATTGGTGGGCCTCCTGGGTTGTAGTTGGTCATTTCAATTGTCCTAGTATTGTTATTGGTGGACCTCCTGGGTTGTAGTTGGTCATTTCAATTGTCCTAGTATTGGTATTGGTTGACCTCCTGGGTTGTAGTTGGTCATTTCAATTGTCCTAGTATTGGTGGACCTCCTGGGTTGTAGTTGGATGTGGCACTGGTACTTGAAGGTTGAGGAGGGCTTGGCAGTCGACTCGGTCGTTTCCTTCAAAACTGGTTATACCTATTAATTTCTCCATGAAAACAGCTAGTTAAATCCATCCATGTGTAAAATGAAGCTAAAATATCTACCAGTACATTGAATTAGATAACATCTGACAGAGGAAACATCAAGAAATCCTCTTTATGGTGAACTGTTGGGCGAAGGGAGTGTGGATGTAAATGTTGGGCGAAGGGAGTGTGGATGTAAATGTTGGGCGAAGGGAGTGTGTATGTAAATGTTGGGCGAAGGGAGTGTGTATGTTTTCCATGGTAAAGGGAGTGTGTAATGTTTTCCATGGTAAAAGGAGTGTATATGTTCTCCATGGTAAAGGGAGTGTGTATGTTTTCCATGGTAAAGGGAGTGTGTATGTTCTCCATGGTAAAGGGAGTGTGTATGTTTTCCATGGTAAAGGGAGTGTGTATGTTTTCCATGGTAAAGGGAGTGTGTAATGTTTTCCATGGTAAAGGGAGTGTGTAATGTTTTCCATGGTAAAGGGAGTGTGTAACGTTTTCCATGATAATCCTTGCTGGCGGCTTGTGTACACGTTCACTTCTGGCTAAATGAAGCGCTCTATTTGTCCTCACTGGTAAGGCCTTTTGTTGACGTCTGGCTACCACAGAAAAATCTGGCTAACCATGGACGTGCCCGCGGCACCCATTCTTTAAATTTTTATATTTAAAAAAATATGTTATTTAATTATAAATGTTTGAAATAGATTCTTAGTGCCTTTTCAATATGTATATATATATATATATATATCAATCAATTTTTAGCGCATTTTCGAGAAGTCGAATGCGCTATTGCACCCGTTTTGTCCGTCTGTCATCACCTTTGATCACAGCATCCATAAGTCCTAGACCCATGATGTATATATGTTTTTTGTATGTCCTGACCTGCCATTTGTGCATCAACACTCAGTTACTCGATCCGTTAAAAAAACCCGTTTAAACTACCAAAAAACTTTGCGAATCGAGAGGTAACACTGGCGCAGGGAACGGCCGCCATTGCCGGAAGTCGAATACATCATTTTTCAAGCATTCAAGAGTGGTGCGAAGGCGTGCAAAAGAATAAGTTTGTTTGTTTTTTGTTGACGTCATTAGAATATGTGTAAAAGTTTAGAGAGTTTTACGTCATCATTTGTGGTGACTTGTAGTTAGATTAAAGAGAAAATAATTTTTTTTTAAATGTAAAGAAATGACTTTTAAATAAAAAAAATGTCAGGTATATTAATTACACAAGAAAATTTATAAAAATATGTCTAAAATCTAAACACAATTACTGATAACTACATAATGCTGATATCTAACATAAGTACTGATACGTAATACGAAAATGCGCTAACACGTCCTGAGTTCCAAAAGGGACCAGTCTTAACATGATTTTTTTGATAGCTACCTATATATATTGATTCTCAGATCAGATACTAATATATTAGTTACCCTGAAAGACATTATCAAAAGAATGTAACAGCAAATTAAAATATCGGTGGCGTAGTCACAATGAAACAAACTTCTTGGAGCCATACCTATCTAAACGGGATTTAAAAGTTGTTGAAATCATACAGATTTTCTTCATGGTTTACTCTGATACAGCCAACATCTCTTTCACAGTAGCTGGTAGAAGTGCACTTGTCCTTATCCTAATACAGCCAACATCTCTTTCACAGTAGCTGGTAGAAGTGCACTTGTCCTTACCCTAATACAGCCAACATCTCTTTCACAGTGGTAGAAGTGCACTTGTCCTTACCCTAATACAGCCAACATCTCTTTCACAGTAGCTGGTAGAAGTGCACTTGTCCTTACCCTAATGAAAACATGGCCATACTGTGCCATTATTTTCTGTAGTCATGTTGCTTAAAATTTAAAAATTTAGAAACTTACAAATTAATGCCCACCATTATTCTCAAACACCAGAATGGCCAACTCAATGAACATTAAAGATGGTAGATAGATAAAATGAAGAAATACAACGTTTTCTCATCATTAAAGATGGTAGTTAGATAACATGAAGAAATAAAACTAAAACCTGTTTCATGTTTTTTTTAAAGAGCAGCTATTTACCTTCTTCGTGGTTTTTACATCAAGGGCTATCTATAAAATAACTGGTAGATTATTTTTTAGTGATGTTTAATTCTCACTGATCATTGATTTTTTGTTTTTAAACTTCCAAGGCTGCCATGTTAAATATCAGTGTCCTGATTTACCTCTTACCTATGGTTGAGACTTTAAACTAACATTTATATTTATTTGAAGTGAAATGTCAGAATTTGTTATGTGACAATATGGGGTTAACAGAAGCAATGAATCGAGCTCCTTGTATTAACTCCATGTTAATCCTAACTATCACTAACCCCTTAAACTTAATCAATAACATGTTGGTAACACAGCAAATGTTAATTAATGTAGACCTTATGTTAACACATCTATTTCACGAGTCACTTATTTGATCTCCAGGAAACAAGATTTACGTGAACTCAAGTTGCTTCAAAAACAGGAAAACAAACAGATTACAGATCTGTCTTACAAAAATCATCTGGCTCTAGAGGCTAAAGAGAAAAAGTTTGATGCAGACAGTAGTGTAAGTTTCTAGTGTTTTCACAAATGACTGACAGTATTGGCATCATTGATGCAGACAGTAGTGTAAGTTTCTAGTGTTTTCACAAATGACTGATAGTATTGGCATCATTGATGCAGACAGTAGTGTAAGTTTCTAGTGTTCTCTGAGGTGACTGATAGTATTGGCATCATTGATGCAGACAGTAATGTAAATTTCTAGTGTTCTTTGAGGTGACTGATAGTATTGGCATCATTGATGCAGACAGTAATGTAAATTTCTAGTGTTCTCTGAGGTGACTGATAGTATTGGCATCATTGATTGTGAAGGAAATTTATGGTTCTTCTTTCATATGACTTTATTATTACACACAGCCTTCGTTCACTAGTGAACCATGTACATGTGTCTTGTTATACAACACTACACTGAGATTTATGAAATAAGTTCTGACTATTCCAATTTTATTGTTGCTTGAATTGATCTCTCTTTTGTTTGTTGACCAGTTCCTATGTTAAGCTGTTACAAATGTAACCAAAGTAAACCAAAAGAGTTTTTTGTTTTGTTTAAAATGTAAAAATAGAAATATTACTTTTTATTTATTTGTAAACAAAAAATTTAGATTATTTGTAAATGAATTCTCTGTATGATACTGTCTTTAGGCTGCCAAGAAAAGCTTTGAACAAGATCTGGACATGTTGATAAAACAACAGAAACAGTTGATAGAGAAGGCAGAGCAGGCTCAACAGAATGACATGAAAAATGCTGCCAAGAAAATCAAAGGAGAACAGGTGATAGTAACATTAGTTTACTATGAGACTAGTTAAAATATGAATTGGTAATTGTCTTTTCTGACAACACAATACACTTAGCAAATAAGTCTTTAAAAAATGATCACCTATCTTTTCAGGAGAAGGAGTTAAAGATGTTTAGAGAGAAACAGAAGCAGGAGATGAAACTACTTAAACAGGAGCTGGATATGTTGCCAAGAGACAGCAAGAAGGAAACAGCTCAGAAGATGAGAGAGGCCAAGCAAATTGAGATGGAGGAGAAGGTGAGTCATTTCGTCTGAGGGGAAAAGGGGAGGGAACTCAAATAATTTTGTCATCTAGATTTGCTTTTAGTATTACCTAGTTCTAAATCGGGTGTTATATCACACATGGATTTAGTGAGACTTTTTCTAAAATGTTGACCAGTTTTAATTTAAAAAAAAAAAAAAAAAACTAACTGAAATACATATTATTTTGCATTTTTGTGTCCTGCATGCACCTGAGCCAAGTGATCAACACATTGTGCATGTACCTTAAAGATAAACAGAAGAAAATGTTGACTTTGAGATAAAGTTAATCTGAAGAAGGTGCTCCAGTGGTCTCGTTGTTGGCATTAGCAATATTTTTATAGTCATCATTGATGTTCAGGAAGAAATTAATAGTTTTGGACTCAACAGCAGGTTTCTGGTCTCTTAAAGTCTCCTGACGTTAAAACAAATGTCCAGAAAATGCAGGAAAGAAACTCCACAAAATTTCAAACTGTTTCCTCAAATGTCCTGAAAATAATTTTGACTGATGTCAACAAAATCAACAATTTTTCTCTGCTTAGTCAGTAATCAGTTTTTCAATGTTCTGGAATTTTTTATTTTCTCATGAAAAATTCTGGGAAATTTTCTGGAATTTCAGTTCAGATTTTGTTCAGGAACCCTGATTACAGCAAAGTTATGCCACCTGTCATTTGTCCTTTATAAGTGGCTTTTATTGACATTAGAAGACATTATTAAACACATATGTCTCTAATCAACTGAAAGGAGCATTTACTGGAAGTTGAGGTGTATGTGTAACACCCAATGGCTCCTGTTAATAATCACTTTGTGTTTTATGATATAATTTGCCTAAACCATTGCAGAAGTTGAAGAGAATGCCTGGTGATTCTTTCCTATTCTTGGATATCTTATAAAGTGTTTAAGATTCTAGTCAAGCATGTAAAATAAATGAGCCATTATAGAGAATGGCTGGATTGAACTTTGTGCCTCTAACAAAAAATGTAGTTTACAAGTCAAAAGTTTTCAATTTTAATCTTCTCACACATAATATTTATTCTTTTAATTTATCTGAAAGATCTTCAATGACACTTACCTTCCCAATTATTTACCTATAAAATAGTGCTCACTATGAAACAAAAATATTTTCAAATGAGAAGCAAATTTCGAAGTATAACTCATGTCATCAAAATGAAATGCCAAAGTAAATAGAGATTCTCCTAATAAACCCAGTTAGAAATAGTTCCAGAGATAGATCCTTCCCATCAATTTTCCTAGTAACCTGAATGTTGCCACAGTTGTTAGAAATAGTTCCAGAGATAGATCCTTCCCATCAATTTTCCTAGTAACCTGAATGTTGCCACAGTTAGAAATAGTTCCAGAGATAAATCCTTCCCATCAATTTTCCTAGTAACCTGAATGTTGCCACAGTTAGAAATAGTTCCAGAGATAGATCCTTCCCATCAATTTTCCTAGTAACCTGAATGTTGCCACAGTTAGAAATAGTTCCAGAAATAAATCCTTCCCATCAATTTTCCTAGTAACCTGAATGTTGCCACAGTTAGAAATAGTTCCAGAGATAGATCCTTCCCATCAATTTTCCTAGTAACCTGAATGTTGCCACAGTTCACACTTACGTGGTTCAACATCCTTTTTTGGTGGTCAATAAAATTGTAAAAAGTTTTTGTGTCTTTAAAAGATAAGATAAACTTATAAATGTTAACAATCACTTTTTAGGAGAGACTGTTTATGGAGAACCAGGCTGAAAGGTTAGAAAAGCACATGAGACAGTTAGCTGACCAACATAGACAGAAGATTGCCCTGTTAGAGAGTCAGTGTCTACAACAGAAACAACAGTTATACAGGGGTAAGTAACCCTGGATCTGTAGTACTTCTTACACCATTGCTTGAAGTCGAATACATCATCTTTCATGCATTGAGTTTTTATTTTCTGTGATTTCATTTCTAAAGAGAGTTCTATCGAGGTGTGCATTACCGCGCTTCGGCATTAGAGACAAGGCGCGCTTTACCACATTTTGGGGCTTTAAGAGTTAAGCAACATTAAAAAAAAATATCTCTACTTTGGATGGTTTATCATTTTAACATGACATTATAATATAAAACATACAACTAACATGACATAATATAAAACATACAACTAACATGACATAATATAAAACATACAACTAACATGACATAATATAAAACATACAACTAACATGACATTATAATATAAAACATACAACTAACATAACATAATATAAAACATACAACTAACATGACATAATATAAAACATACAACTAACATGACATAATATAAAACATACAACTAACATGACAATATAAAACATACAACTAACATGACATTATAATATAAAACATACAACTAACATGATAATATAAAACATACAACTAACATGACATAATATAAAACATACAACTAACATGACGTAATATAAAACATACAACTAACATGACATAATATAAAACATACAACTAACATGACAATATAATATAAAACATACAACTAACATGACAATATAAAACATACAACTAACATGACATAATATAAAACATACAACTAACATGACATAATATAAAACACTAGATGCCCGCGGCGTTGCATACGCCACAGATTAGCTCATAGATAGTGCAAAGAAAGTGCCCTGGGGGGGGGTGAAAAGACACAAATTACATCACGATGAATTCAGAACAACGCGAATGAACCTCAGATGCTGGGACAACTGCGACACATTGTTGATCTGGAAATGTGCACTGTGGTTAGCCACTCCCCCCCCTACCTGCACCATCCTAGCTTGCCAACCATAAACTATTGGTAAAACCTGACGAAGGTCATTCGTCAAGCTTATTTCCACTCGTCTTGTGCTTGTTATGGTGTTGCGAAGTCATGATAGAAAAGAAAGTGGGAAATGAAAGGGCACAAACACAAACATTTTTAAAAATTAAAAAAGTAATGTCTTAGCTGGGGATTGAATCTACGACTTTCCGCGTGTTAGGCAAATGTTATAACCACTACACTACCAAATACATGCTATTTTGTTGTTCTGAAAGAACATAGTAATTGACCTCAATTCAACGAATCGTTAATCTCGATGACCCACCCCCACGCTGTGCAGTACCTTTTCTTGCAATCTGATTGGTCAGTGGGGTCAGACAGCTTGCTACTTGCTTGGTGTGCGGCATGGTTGGACCATGATGAGAATTATATAGATTGATAAAACTAACTTTAAAAAAGCTTATGATAAAGATAAATTGTGTCAGATAATAATTTTGTTTAGCTCATATAACTAAAATTTATAACTGAGCCAGTAAATTGTGGTTCATTTTTTGTATGTTGGTTATTTGGACCCATTTAGGCCGTGAAGCCAGCAACTGGGAGTTGGAAAAGAGCCAGCTTCATGAAAGACACCAGTTGATGAAGACACAACTCAAGGACATGTTCTTTGTCAAACGTCACCAGATGTTGACTAGACACCAGAAGGTAAACCATGAGATGTTGGGATGGAGGCGTTCCAGCTTAATTTAAATGGAACATAAATTAAATGGTTAAAACTCTATCCTCATTATAGACATGAACATATTCATTTTCCTTACACTATTTACCAAATTTTGTTTGTTTAGAATGGTTCTATGTATTAATCATATCAAATCATACAACACATTCTTATTAGGAAATGGAAAACTTGAAGCGTTACAATCAGACAAAGGAAGATGAGTTGATGACCAGACATGCTCTCGAGAGACGCAGGCTGCCTAAGATTCTCAAGAATGAAGCCAAAACAAGAGCTCAGATGTTTAAACAAAGCCTGCGACTCAGTACCATTGGCACTCCTGAAGATGACAAAACAAAAATCAAACAGGTGAGAGGTTATTGTCATTATGAGTGCATTCTTAGAAGCCTGATATTCATTTCTGAAAGGTTTTAGATGAAAACTTACAATTGTAACGTATTATAAATAATTAAATAATACAAACTAGCATTTTAAAATTTAAAAAAAATTATTATTATTATTTTTGTTGTTGTTGTAAAATACTAAATTAAGATGCTATTTTGAATTTTATTTAACCCAACTATTATGAATTTAATTCAATCATTAGTAAATCACACAATCAAATTTTATTATAAACAAGTTGTCAGTTGATTTTTAAAATGAAAATCTTTTAGTTTGAGGAAAGTGAAAAGAAACGCATGAAGTCAGAGCAACAGAGACAAGAAGAGAAACATAAGAGACAGCTAAAAGCATTGCAAGACAAAAATGATGCAGCAGTTAAAGAATTGGAGCAATTACAGGTGACGTGCTGTTATAACGTATATTGCATTTAAGATCGGATAAACAAAGCTGTGATTTAATCAAATAAAAGTAGTGTTAGTACTATCACCATATCTGTCTCATTGAACGCTTTGAGATTTCTGATTTATAGGAACTAATCTTAACTGCTAAAATCTCGTTAGTTTTAAAAATTTCTTTTAATGATATGATTTTACCATTTAAACTTTTAGTTCAAAATCTTTTCTTTTTCTTTTATGATTTTACCATTTAAACTTTTAGTTCAAAATCTTTTCTTTTTCAGGCTGAGAAACGCAAAATGCTAATGGAGCAAGAAACTCAAAAAATCAAAGAACTAGATGATCAGTTTACACTTGACATGAACCAATGGAAAGCTCTGCTCATCCCCCGTAAACAGGTAAACACATATACACACTTTTTGTACACATGATTTAAACATTTGGCTAACAATATCCAGCAAGGAAGCATTTTGTGAGTTATCAAATAATGTTAGGTTCTGTGTTCTGGTAATTGTATGACCTTTAGGACAGTCTAAAACTCAGTCCAACACATCACCATCATTCTATAAGTTTAATATCATTCAACTCTTTAAAAATATCCTTCCACCCACACCAACATCATTCTATAAGTTTAATATCATTCAACTCTTTAATAACAATTTCCTTCCGTCCACACCAACATCATTCCATAAGTTTAATTCTTAATGTACCAAAGCGCAGTAATCCGCGGTTTACCGTTTTTTTTTACCAAAGAGTGGTAATGCGCGACTCGATAGAACTCTCTTTAGAAACAAAATTACAGAAAATAAAAATTATTCAGTGCGTGATGAACGATGTTTTCGACTTCCGGCAATGGTGGCTGTTTCCCTCGCTAGTGTTATCGCTCGATTCGCGATGTTTTTTGGAATTTTTTATGTTTTTTTTCGAAGATGCGATTTAGCTATACTTTATTACTAAAATAATAGTACTAAACTACAGGTAAAAATAGTTTTAAACTCAAAACTGTCTTTCGGATACATAAAATAACGATTCTTATTCTAAAAGCTGACGTCAGTATGACAATAATAATATAAATGGATTTTACGCAATTATTTTAATTTCATAACCGGTTGATCACAATTCGGGAAATTCTTACGGTACTGAGGCGGAAGTTTTCCAAAAACTTTATGACTTATTAAGAGTTAATATCAGTATCATTCATCTCTTTTACAATGTCCACACACCATCAATCCTCCAACAATTCCTATCTGTCCCTAGTCACTCCACTATGAGGTCTTATCCCCTCATCTTAGTCATAACTAAAAATGTCTTCAATATAATGAGCACCGCGCTACATACTAGCATTAGCATTCACAGATCGGGGAAACCCCATTAACTTATACTATTTCCCAGACAAATCGGTTGTAGTTCTTTTTTTCTATTATGGTGTCCTGGTACACACTTCTTCAGTGTCATTATTTTATCTTTTTTTGGGTCTTAAAAGGTTTCACATGTTTAGTGTCATGCTTACCTATCAAATAAAAGAATCCCAGTTTTTGTCTAATTATGTTAGGAATTTTATTATATATTTTGGTCTTATAGGTACTTTTAACTTAAGAATCTTTTACTTTATATTTTTAGTGTCCTACTTGCTTATCTTTAAAAATATTACTTAGAGAATCTTTTATTTTGTTGTTGAGCATAAATACCTTTAAACAAGAAAAGGTTAACATTCAAAACTTTAAATGCTGTTGTTTAGGCCCTGGAGGAACAGTTTCAGAGGGAAATTGAAGAGCAACAATCTTTCTATGCTGATGTGGCTGGAGAAGGGAGCATACCAGCATTACCTAACATTCGTTCTAATCCCTCAACCATACGAAGTAAAGGCAGAGATGGTTCTAACTATTCCAGACACTCTACTGTTATTTAACATCACTCAATCAAAACTCTTTGATCAAAGATTATGGACTGGCTGACAGTTCACAGACACCTCACCCACCTGCTTATATGTAGGACAAGAGTAAGGCGTAAGGCCCAGACTTGATTAATAGCCGTTATGGACATACAATACCAGTTACACTTTGTAAAATTTGCTTTTGTTACAATGAGACTGTTAAATGATGCATATAAAAAATTGTACATGTTAGTTTTAATGCACCTTCAAAGCCTGCAGTTATGTGAACATTGTGCTTTTTATGTGAGAGATTTTCTAAGGTACTCACTGCAATGACATGGGCAGCATGTTTTCTGTTGTCTGGAACTCATTAGGACTAAAGTGTGTAATAATCAATGCAGACATGGGCCAAAAAAAACTATTGACTACAAAACTCTAACAAACATTAGAAAACATACTGCAGTAAAAGTAAAGTTGATTCATCAATAAACATTTTAACAAAACATTGTTTTTATCATAAAATATTTTGACATTTCTACGACTTCAAATATCTGCAATGGTCAAATTGATCCATTGAGACTTGCTTAGACATTTTGAAAACATTGTTATAGGGCTTTACTTTACTGTAATTGTTTTTCTACAATTTGTGCAAGTTATATACTGCTTACTATAAAACAGTTATTAAGTCATTGGTTTATGTTTACCTTCATGTTCAGTGTTAAATCTATCGGAGGGAAATCTTTGGATTCATTTTTTGCAATTAATTTTCTCATGTGAGCATAAAAAAAAGTGATTCTATTTTCTCCAAGACTAACCTGGTCAATCCTAAAAAATTTGGTGAAATTGACAGAAATTATCAGGAAAAGAAATACATACTTTTTTTTTTGGAATTTGCAGAAAACTTTTCTGTAACAACTAAATAAGCTATGGATACATTTATTATATTGCACTGACCTGTGGCAAAACACTTATGACGGCAGACTGGTGTATTTGTCACAATAACCGTATCATTTTCACGAGAATGATTTTAATGAGAAGTGCATTGTTGTTTAAAAAGTTTCTGGTGTACAAAGTATCTATTTATGCCCACTTATAAAAGCTGCATTCATTTGTCAAATTTATTCCAAAGGAAGTTGTAATGTTTTTTTTTAAATGGAGAATATTAATGTCTCATTCACAGTGGTGTCATATTGCAGAGCATGAAAGGGCGTTTTTTTTTGAGTTTACTATTTAAAATTCTCAGAGAACTTAATTGTTTCGTCAAGTGCTATGTTTGGTCCATGTGTTTTTTTAACAACTGAGTTTTTAATGAATCTGTGGTAATGTGGTTGTCATAATTTCATTTATATTAATATATATATATATTTATATATAATTATAATATTTCACAGCAAAATGCATTTTCAGATACATTTCATTTTAAATAGTCTTTCATTTGATAACATTTGTAGACTTCATGTGTATTGTGTTTTACTGAACCAGTAGATAGGTAAGCATCCCTTTGTTTCCCTTAGTGCTCATTCATTTTTTTTGACTTCTACTTTGTTATCAATATTGTCATTATTTGACTAAGGAAGCATTCATTCAAAAGTTATTTTTCCTAAAACCTTGCTTTCAAAAAGAAATAATAAGGAAACTTTATTTTAAAAATTCGTTTGAGAAAAAATGGAAAGAAAAAAAGTCATGGTAGCACCCATAATGGTTTAGATCAGAAAATTGAGAGTTTGTCATTGTTCAAAAATAGAAAATCCTAGTTTTATATCATTTATATTATCTTGTAAGAGTAATTAAAATATTGGCATAATTTTAAGTTTTCTTTTTGTACATATGCTTTATAAAATTGCAGGAATATTTTTATCAAGAAAAAAAATCTGTGTTAACAGTGAAACTAAGTTTTATAAAACAAATCTCTTCATACTCTTTCTATTCTTTCCATTGAAACTATATCCTTCTTATATTTCTTTTCTCTTTGTAGGCTTTTGGTCTGAACTCTTTTGTTCTTACTATGTCAAATTGTGTTACAATGACAAGTTAGTTGTTAGAAAAATTATTTTAAAGAACTTACTGTTTTTTTTTTTATGTTTCAGTTACAGTTTTTATATTTTTGCTGTCATAATGTATTAAATTGGACACACTGTTTGCTTTGCATTTGCCACATAAATCCCCAGGATTCAAAGAATAAATTAAAAAAAAAAATTATTAAGTATATGAGCAGTGAAAATATGATCCAGACTACCCAATAGTATTAGCGTTTTTATTCATTTAAATTGAAAAAAATCATGAGCATTTGTTCAATTTCTAGTGGCCTCTGTTCATTGTTAATATAGCTGCTCATGCCACATATCTATAATATTATGAATATGAAAACATTAATATTGGCTTAATGCAATGCTCATTGACAGGTGCCCAATAAAAGGCTTTCAATGCTATCACAAACCAACAGTACAAATAATTAACACTGATTTGATCAATGAGTACTATAAAAAAATTGAAAATAACTGTTGTGTTGGAAAACAATCCTGATAATCCAAAAGTTGATTGAATATAACAGTTATGTTGGAAAACAATCCTGATAATCCAAAAGTTGATTGAATTTAACAGATATGTTGGAAAACAATCCTGATAATCCAAAAGTTGACAAACTTTGAAAGGATGACAGAGTTCAGAAGATAACAATGACTTAGTCAATAGAAACATTGTGAAGAGAGCTACTACAGTTATAGACAAACGGCAAGACAGACATTTCATTTTGTGTTTGAATAATCATGTAGCTTGGTTTTATTATTAAAATATATATTTGTTTAATTTGCTATCTATTCAAAGTATTCTCTGTCGTGTACATACAAGAATGGATCTATAATAAATGATATTACCAGTGATGACTAGGGTCATAAAACATTCCTAAACTGGCTAGAACTGGTGCACACACAGGGCTTTTTTGGGTGCTTATATTAAATGACTGTAGTGCTTGACAAACAGGGTATAGACTAAAATGAGCACGTTAACCGTTGCTATCTGTGCTGATATATGGCCCCCTTTTCTTATTGTGATATTCATTGGATGACTTGTATTCCTCAAATATTTTTGAGAGGGGAATCACTTATGAAAATGGGATTTGAAAAAAATTATTGAAATACTTTGAGTCCTGCTCACTTTGTTGACCTCAGAAAATGTTTTTAAAAAACTCAGTAGCTTATAAAACTTTAAACTCAGATGGAGAACAAAGAATATGTCAAATGTTCAAATAGAGTTCAATTTGTGAACATTTGTTACCACATCTAACTATTAACTGTGGCTTCCATGCTTACTTAATGAAACTGTCTGGAGTGTAGGATGTACTTGTATTTTATACATGTTTCACTCTATTTGTTCACTTTGTACTCATAATAATTTATCACTTGTATTTGTTAATTATAACTTTTTCTTTAAAGCAACAAATTCCTTGCTCTAATTTTCCAAAATAGGTTAAATAAATTATCATTTTTACACTGGATGGTCTCATATAAATTTCTCTCTCAAGACTATCTGGTCATTAATGTAATTTTAAAATTTCTTTACGAGTTTAACATTAAACATTTGGAGATTATTGTTTCCTATTAAAATCACATACAAATGGCAAAAAGTTATCATAGTATTGATCTAACAATTTTGTTTCTAGCATGTACAATATGAACATTTATTTTAAACAACTAGTGAAGGAAATAGTAATTTGGATACCATATACCCATTTGACTTTTTAAAAAAATATGCACTGGATAGAAAATAATTAAAATTATGACTATTCAAAATAAATTGAGATTGTTTTTGTAAATAAAAAAGTAGAATAGAAGGCTTGTCATAAAAATATGCTTCATCAAGTTTGTTTATCTAAATACATGAAATTTTCTAATACTGCAAAATGACTTTAATATCATTGTAAAACATGGTACTTTTGTTTTAAATTTAAATCATGAAAAGATTGGATTATTACAATACATATTTAAAGCCTTCAGTAGACAACACCATGCACTGAGCCATAGAGTTCAAAGTTCATAGTGTTATTCTGAAGAAATTAGGTAATAATGAAACTATATGTAGATAACCCAATATATTTATCAGTTAATCAAGAATTAATGTTTCAATTTCAATACTGAGTATTCTGATAATTTTGTTAATACACGTGTATATCTTGTTGGCTTTCAAATGGAAAATAGGGAATAATCTCTTACCATTTTGACTAGATGAAAATATTTTTTTTCTCAAACACAATGTGACCATTGAAATCTGAAGTTAACTTTTACAGTGAACACACAATGAACATTTTCGTTAATTTTTCTATCAATGTATGCCATACACCTATGTAAATTTTATGAAACCTAACTTTTGATAGTAACTGTTGGCCAAAGTAACAGCTGTATCACCTCATTATGGCTCCTGCCTCTGGTTACTGGTCATATTTTAAAATCTAAACTTTAAGACAGTGTTCAATTTGTGTTAACCCTTTTTATTTTTTAAAGTTGGCAATGCATAGACTTGTGAAATCAAAAGGAACAGCCTTGCATGCTATTTCAGTCTGTAGGTCCCTTAGCTAGAAAAAAATACACAAGCACACCTCAGCATCAGCTGTTGGGAAGATGGAAGTGTATGATGGGATACACTAGGACACAATTCATGCTGGTTCAGTTCCAAGTATTGCCTTGATTCTATGCCATTGTTAATAGGTTTATTGATGAAATCTTTTCCAATATGTACTATAATATCAAAACTGTTCTTGTACCTGGATCAGTAAAATTATATTTATTTTGACAATTCTTGATTTCATTTTTTACCCGTGTTTTCATATTCAGTAGATATTTGTTTAAATATTTTTATTTGGTTTTTCATTTATTTTATTTCTTTAGTCCCATAACATCTTTTTTTGAGGTCGTAAGCTTCTTCTTCTTCGTTCTCAATATTGAATATTGAGTTTTGCGTGCCACGAGTTTTGCGCCAATTGGCCCGTGGTCTCCAACTTCAGCCTGCTGTATTTTCTGGATTTGCTTCCATAGCCTTTGGTCAGCCAAGACCATCTGCAAGGCAGCAGTTGTTTTTTGGCAAGTGATGCAGCGTTCACATGCCACGGCTAAAGGTTCCACGCATTACCCCGCCGCTTTTCACCCATTTGGAGCTAGTTGGGACTCGGGGACGCCCTAGGCCCCGGGAACAAGTCCTTGGCTTCCCATGGATTCGAACTTGTGACCATCGGAACGACAGTCGAGCACGCTTGCCACTCGACCACCGCGGTCCCCGAGGTCGTAAGCAATTCTAATGTTTTCATTAGAACATTCTCGGGCTTGATAGTTGATAGACACTGGTGGCGCCCATCCCTCTCCAGGTCAGCGGAGGACTTTCTTAGCGTTAGTCATTTCTCAACATTTTTATAGTGGCTTTTTCGGGGGCTCGATCCCTCAGCTTGTGAGACGAGCGCACTGTTGACTTCGCTACCCATTATAATATATTAAATTAAATATATAAAATGGTGAAAACCATGAAAAAATCCCATTAAAATTAGTTTTATATGCCTCAAAAATATGTAAAGCATGGTCTGTTCTGAAATTTATGTGATAAAAGAAAAAAATTAAAACCAGAGAAGCTTTAATGAAAACACAAAAATGTAGAACATAAATGTCCCCCCTAAAACTTCAGTCACATCATAAAAGAGTGGCAAGCTGCTTTTGATGTCAATATTATTAGCACATTTTATAAGGATTAGATAATCTAAATGATGATGCAAGGATCTCATTTCATTTTACATCCTTTTCTTTACCTTCAAGTTCCTGTTAATAATGTGTTTAATAATTCTGGCTCCAATGTTTGTTGAGGAAGTTCTTGATGTTTCTTTAGTACTTAAGAGAATACTTTGCTTGTTGCAAGAGCTACTCAGAGAGGGTAGTGTTGAACTGGAGGTTGGAAGAGACCAGGCAAGGGGCACTCGATAAGGTACGTCACACTATTTTTGACAATTTTTAATTCCTCCCTGGCACAAATCTCGGACCCCCCCCCCCCCCCAAAGTACATCAAACTTACAAATTTTTTTAAATTACCAAAATAATTAAAATTTGAAATTTAAAAAAAAAACGTGACGTCACACTGACCGGACGCCTCTCCCCCTTCACAAACTCACCTTTTTTTTTTACAACCCTCCACCCTTCTGGAGGGTGACGTACTTTATGGACGGCCCCCAAGTGACACAAATATATCAGTAATGTTACTATCAAGTGTTGTAGCATCAACTGTTTCTTGCCACTGATGTCGTTCGTGTAGTTGTCATGTCTGTTTCCACTAGAAAGTTTTTTAAAAAAAATATCGCACACAAAAATTGATGCTATTCAGCTTTTTTTATACCCCCCCCCC
>MUZC01001916.1:563788-576655 GCA_002072015.1 Radix auricularia | reverse complement strand
AAAAAAAAAAAAAAAAACAACAACAAACAAACAAACAAACGGTTATTTAACTTATTTTAAAAAAAGGAAAAGGCTAACATTTTTCAAAGTTTAGTCTTTAAACCTATTATAGTAATAACTTTTAAAGTTTTTAATTTGAGCATTGTGCAAGCACGCATAATAAGTGAAAGCGATATTAAATATTCAGTTTTCTTAATTTTTTAAAGCTAAATTTAAACCACTTGTTTTGAAAACTAAGGCGGCTGGGTAATGCGGCGAGTCCTTATACTTATAGCCGTGACCTACTGGTTCAAATTCAATGATCATAGTCTTATCTTATCTTATATGTTACAGACGCTCCTTCTGTACAGAAGATTATTGCGTCCTACGTATTTCTATGGTTTGTGTTTAGTCCTGTACCCTTACTAGAGTTTTAAATGATGATAAAGTGTTGGCTTTCCTGGTTTACTCAGGCAACCCATTCCATGCCCGAATACCGGACGGAAAGAAATAAAACTTGTGTTTGTTCTTGCATATGGAAATAGAAAGTTGTTTTTATCTTGATGTCTATCTGAGGGTTGTATTAAGTTATCTCTGTGTTGTATTTCTAAATTAGAATTAATTGCCTATTATGTACAATTACTAATTTACTCTTGGTTCTTCTATCCTCTAGTGTTTCAAGGTTTAATGATTTAACTAATGGTGTTACTCTTGTCAGTTTTGAATATTCTCCAGTAATGAATCTGGCAGCTCTTTTTTGGATTTGTTCTAACTTATCATAACTTATCAATATTTTCTTTGGTGGATGGGTCCCATACAGAAGATGCATATTCTAGTATAGGTCTCACCAGGGTGAGGTAGCATTTTAGTTTATAGCTTTGTTACATTTGTAAGTTTCTTTTTATAAAGCCTAAGGTTTTGTTTGATTTTTTAATAACTTCATTGACATGGGGATTCCAAGATAGTTTCTCATTTATTATGACTCCTAAGTATTTTGCATCTTTAGTTTGGGTTAGTTCTTTTCCAAGAATGAAGTATTTTGAATTTATTTGTTTCTTTTTCTTTGTTACTCTTAGCAGTTGACATTTTTCTGGGTGGAAGGACATACTCCAGTTAGTTTCCCATTTTATTAATTCATCTAAGTATTCTAAGTCTTTTTGTACAATTTAGTCATCGCCTTTAGATAAGTGTTTGCACAATCAGCTCATTTAAACATTAGGTACTGGGTCAAAATCGGTTTGCAAGATGCCTAAATAAACAGACGGTTACTATCAAATATAATAACGATGGTAATAAATCCATTATAAAAGAAAACGCATAAATGTTATGATTAATGTTTTTATATAATCAGGGGAAATTACTCTGTTTTCTCTCTAGCAACGGAAAGCGTCAAAATGGCCGATGGGGACAAAATTCTACAGAATTTTCAAAAAGAACTTCAACATGCTCAAAGCATAGATAAACAATTGCCTACATTAGCGCGGCAAGGAAATGATAAAGTATTATATTTTATTACTTAGTATCTAATGTTTGGTGGTATTATTTAAGTTAATAAACTTCGTGGCTAAGAGTAATTAAATTACACAGCAAAACAAGGCCCAAAAAATTATTACTGATAAAGCTACTACTACTGCTGCTACTACTACTACTACTTCTACTTCTACTACTACTATTAAACTATTAGTTCTAATAATTTTTTGATAGGATATTGCTAGTGTTACGTCTAGTCATAACATTAGCCAGTATGCTACTGCTACAACTAGTCAGTCATTGCAATAAAATTATTTTGTATTGTTACTACTAGTCGTGGCAGCAGACAGTTCAGACACTTTAAAAAAAAAAACTAATTCGCTAAAATAACTGGCTGAAGTGAAGAATCTCAACCATGATGTCACGACGCTACCGGTTGCTGGAAACAGAGTTCTATAAATTCTTAAAGGATTTTCAACAAATTCACAAATGGAAGGTTTTACGGTTTGGGTTAGGTATAGCTTTAGAATTTTCAGACAATTGAAGTCTTTAGGGTTTGGGTTAGGTATAGCTATATAATTTTAAACTTTAGCTTTTTTAAGGACATGCTATAACAACAAAGATGGCCGCCAGTAATGACCGTGACGTCACGGTCGAGATTCTACATGTTTACCAAATATCTTAACAAACTCTTCATCATCTTAATACTTTATATGCATTTATCATTTATAATACAATATTAATAGATCTGGGCTCATTTATATTTGTATTAATTCTAAAATTAAAATGTAAATTTATTTAAATATATTAAATAATTTAATCAACACCTTCGCCTTTCAGAATAAACAGTACACACATTACAATTACCAGGTTTACCAACGCTGTAATTGTGTTTTAAAAGAAAAAAACAAAACAACAAATATAGACAACCATTTTGGAATTGTTAAAATTTATAACTGTTTATTTATTTTTTTTTTTGGCCAGCATTGGTACTACCTTAAAAATTCAGTTTTAAAATTACAATTGATTATCGCAGTAGTAATATTTAGTATTAGCATATAAGAATTACACATTTTAGCCTAAATGTAGTAGTTTTAGCCTTTCAACGCATGTTATTTAATAGCGTTATTTGGACTAAAATAATGTTCAGATAACAAAATATTTAGGCTTTGGAAGCACTGAAATATTGTCCCCTTCAACTACCTAATTTTCTTCTACCAAGTTCTACATCATATTTGTATACTTTTATTAATTTTATGTATATGACAGACAGACATACTGAACAGACTTAATAAATAATAATTTTAAACTTAATAATGAAGTGACAGTGTACTTCACCCAGTCATACATTTAATTATACAACTTTATTGAAATATTTGAAAATTCAACTATCTCAGTTTGATTGTCAGTTAGACCTAGGCCTGCTCAAATTATTTTCATATCTCATGGATACCATAACATATAATTAATGCAATTCATAAATTTTTTCCTATGTATAGGCATAGGTATTGTGCATTATGCAGTAGATATCTATGTAATCTGTAAAGTGATTTCTTAAAAGAAGGGCTATTACACTTACACTTATTAAAAAAAGAAAGCCCTAAGTCCTAATCCTAATAATGAGTGCAGATTTACGTGGCATATTATAACAACCTATATGAGGGTTTCATATGTCCTTTTCATTGTGTCACATAGAGCTATCCAAAAGATCAATGAAAATTATGATGAGGAAGAAAATAAGTTCTAATTAAACATACTATATTCATCTCACTTATTAAGGCCAACAAATTTTAACATGATTCACAATTACAATTCTTAACCTAGTTACATTTATTTATTTTTATGAAAAAATTGTAAAGTGGTATTTTTTTTTCTTAAAAAAGAAAATACTTTGTGACAACTTGACAATAGTAATAAAGTACAGGGTACAAAAATACATTAAAGTTAGTTATTAAATTTAATATGGGGCGCGGTGGTCTAAGTTGTAGCGAGCTGGACTACCGAACCGCTGCAAGAACCCGTGTCGCGAGTTCGAACCGCGGATCTGGCAAGGACCTCGGGGCATTGTGCTAACCACACAATCCCATGCTCATTAGTGGTCAATGAAACTTGTGAACGCTACTTCACTTGTTCCCATGGACCTTCATGGTCTGTAAGGGATATTTAAAAAAAAAATTTTTTTTTTTAAATTAAATTTTATATCTTATCTTTCTGCACCTCTTCTGTCAAAAAATGAAAAATCAAATTTTAAAAATTATACTTATCTGTGAAGCTTGTGCAAGATTTCCTTGGTGACAATGTCAAGATACAAAGCTCAGGTGCTACAGCCACTGTGTCACAACTGTATGTTGGTAAGGAAGTAAAAAAAAATATTTATTTATTTATTGTACATGGTTTTTTTAAAGGAGAAATTTCTTTATGCATACTAAAAAATACATTCACATGTGCTGGGCAGTTATCTTTTTTTATTGGTGTTAAGTATTTTTCAAGAATTCACTTAGGCTAATTGATGAACAAAGGGCCATCCATATATTATGTTAACACTACGAGGCAGGGAAACAGTTGGATTAAGGAAACATTGTATACAAATGTACTCACACAAAAGGGTTTATCTTTAGTGAATTTTTATATATGCACAAATCAAATTAACAATTACAACATTAAAAAAAAAAAAGTCAGGCAGAAAACAGTGCTATTGACTATTGTGCTTTTACTTTTAGGCTAGAGAAATCAACCAAATTTTCAAGCATATCAATATATAGGAAGTCTGAGGGTTACAGGGCAGTGAAGGAGGAAGAGAGATGTATTTCTCTATTAGGGCTATAAAGAAGTTTGTTTAGTAATCACGCAGTTACCCGATTAACATTTTTCATTCAATGTTACTTTTTTTGTTATAGGGAGGGATTGTAAAAATGATAATTTTTATGTTTGAAGTAGGAAATATGATTTTCTGCAAACTTGATAAATGGGTGGCACCTAAACTGAACATTTTCCTGCACAATTCTAAGGAAATGAGATACATTTTAACCAAAATTTAAAATGGATATGTATGTAGTGTTGAATTAAATGTTTTCATAACCTTATTTTATTATTTTAGTTAATGCCAAGATAATTCAATCATTGAACATTATATTATTTCTCAAGAAATTTTAAATATATATATTTTCAATTAATGAAATTATTGCTCCATTAAAAAAATTCTAATATTAATTGGCCTGATAGTTTGTGGAGATTCTTGAATTAAATTAAAACCACATTAAATGAAAACATTTTTTGTTTTTTTTTCACCTACAGCAAGTTTCTGGGGCTTGAAAGACACAGTAAAACAGTTGCTTGAAGGTGGAACAAGTAAGATTTTAAAAATAAATTTTTATATCACAAAAGTATCAAAATATTTAAGCCATTTTAGACATAAATTTCTTGAGTATGCCCCGAATATAACAGTTTATTTTAATCATGATCTCTATGTTAAATACTGCATCATTGAAACTAATGTTAGCCAACATATCGATGTTAATCAATGTTATTGAAAAACTAACATCCAAATTTCAGATCCAAATCATCAAAATGAAAGAACTTTGTGGACACCTTTGCATGCAGCTACATTTCAAGAACATGGTCCAGTATGTAGTTAAGACTAGAATTAGAATATAAAAAATCTATATCTGATATCTGTCACTACTGAATCTATTGTATTTTTATGTTTTCTTCAATTTTCAGCTAATATTTCCATTCAAACGGCATGCGTTGATTTTTACTATAGTCCGGATCATATGTCCTAAAAATTTTGAGTCTCTTTACTTTTTTATGTGAATCATCCTGTATAGCAAGGGCTATAATCTAGTTTTGATTTTGGAGAGAGATGATGAAGTAGGTTATTAAAAATTGTTAACAAAGTTTTAAAATGTTAAGTAGTTTTCATGATTTATTAATGCACTGGTGTTATGCTTCCAGGTTGTGATGCTATTACTGGAATATGGAGCACAACCTGAGATACCAGACTCAGAGAACAGGTAACTTGTTTTCTTTCATGATCTGATACATATTAGAGTTACAAGTTTTTCTGAAAAGGTTGCGGTTGCTTCTGTTTACTTGATAAAGATTTTTTTAATGGGTTAAAAATGCAACTGTAAAATTACATATGAATAAGAGATAGATATATAAGGCAATACAAAATTAACCCTTAGATTTTCTTTTTTGAAAATCAATTACTCTCCAAAACTCCCTTAAAACCTCTAAACAATTCTTATAAAAATTGTAATTTTGTATTCTTATTCTACAATTTTTTAAATCATACATCTAGGAATTTCATGACTTCCATTATTGACATAAAATTGAGTGTAAAATGAAGAATACATTAAATAAATATATTTTGTATAATTAATTATACAATAAAATGCTATTCCCCTGAGGTAATCTCAACTGATCACACACCTCAGTTTAAACATAATTTCAATTTTATTTATACTATTTATCATTTATACTTACACTTAGAGCTGAAAGCTTTGCTAATACCTATAATCTATATTTGTTTGAGGACGATATTTAGATAAAATAAAGGATTATTGAAAATTATTGGATAAGATAATTTGTTATATTTTTATATTCACTTGTTTTCCCCCACTTTTTAATGTGTGAAATCCCAGAACACCAGCAGATTTTGCATCAGCCTCTGATACAATCTGGCCACTCTTTGCAGCTCTAGATGTCCCCAGAACTCCTAGAAATTTACTGATTGATAAACAGATTCTTAGACCAGTAAGTGTGACATTAATGGTAAACTCACTTATATTTGTTGTAACTGATGAATTGAAATTGATTTATTAATAATAAGAATTTTATCATGCAATGAGTCAATGAATACGGCAACGGTATCACTTTCCACATATGTCTTACATACTTTCTAATTCAACATTAAGGAGGAATTCTTGCTGGCAGTCCATGATTTTATTTTTAGTCAAATGTAAGAAAAAATTTTGTGATGGATAAAATAAAACTAAAGAAGCCAAAATTTTCTAATTATGAAACCCTGTCACTTATGTTTTAAAAAAAAATTTGTTGTCATTTTTTTGTCTTCAGCAATCCATTAGTAGATTGAGACTGAAGCTCTCAATTGTGTTAATAAGATATTATTATTAAACTATGTTCCATGTTATTTATTGTTATGCTTATACAAAACTTTAACATTGTTTCAATATCTTACATTTAATGAATGTAATGACATGAGAAATTTCAATCATTATAAATTATAACCTTTTATTTTTTTATTAGTACCAGTTATAAGTCTAAGAATATTATTCAATAACATTAAGTGTATTGAGTAGATGATTAACTAGGATCACAATTTATATCTTTACAGGGCTCAGGAACAACACAGAGCAGAGACTCAGACTTTGGAATGACAATGGTATGGATGGTTTTTTGTGTGTTTTTTTTATTTTCAAAGAAAAATTACATGTTTTATTAAAAATTAACTGTTGCACAGTACTAATACTAATACTAACCACTGATTTTTTTTTTGTTTAACTTACAAAGTAAAAACTTTTACAAAATGAGGGGTGAGGCTACAATCAGGCTATAAAAAATTTAATGGAAAAGGCCCTTTGCCGAAACGTTCGCTGTTTTGTTATGTCCTGTCAGGCTAACCCTTACCTTGTTTACGTCTTTTCCATTTACTTTTTTAAAAACGTTTATCACATGAAAGTTTTGAGTTAGAATAGGAAAATAATAAGTAGACAGAAAAAATGTACTAAAATAAAAAAATTTGGCGGCACATGTTATTGTTATGTTTAAAAGGAATTTATGTTTATTTGTTTCATTTACTTCATCAGTTACATTATTTGTAAAATCATTGGACCAAACTCTCACTCTCAACAGGCTGGCTACACTTCGGGTTCAGAGGGAGACGGTCAACGAAACAATTACCTGGCAGCCATGTCAGGAGATGTATTAGCCAATGAACATGATGAGCGTGGACCAGTAGATCCTCGGCAAGTCTCACAACCAAATTTCTCAATGTGGAAATAGTTTTGAAAAGTTAATTATTTCTATACTTTGAAACTGTGATAGTAACTTAGAGCTAATGATCATTTAACAAAATTGATACTTTCACTCGTATGTAGTTTTTTTTCTGTTCTGTGACTATTGTGTTTTTGATAAGATGACAATTCTATAATTATAATTGTAAGTTACATTTATAATGGGACATAGTTTTTGTTGAATAAAGTATTTGGGATGATTAAAAGGAACAATGGGGAAACTGCAGCACAGAAAAATAGTTAAGACATTGAATGTTTCAGCAAGAAGCTCTCTTTTGTTGAAAATAAAACCCTAATTGGTATTAATTATTGGAGAGTAGAGTTAACGTGAAAGGAAATTTCTCTCATAATTTCCTTTTTAAAATTCTTTTTTTTTAGTGATTAAGATTATAATATTAAAAAAGACAAGCAATGTTCCCTCTTAGATTGTTGGTCTGGGTGCAAAGTAAAAAAAACAAAATTGTGTGCAAAGTTGCACAGCATCCATATTTTGTGCAATAATTTACAGAATTTGCTACACACTTGAAAGGGAACATAGGTTAAAATAATTTTTTTCAAAGTAAGTGGCTTGAAAAAGAATTAAATTTATTTATTTACAATTTAAAAAAACAACAACTTAAAAAATATTTTAGATTATATGTGTTTATTCTCAGAATTTTCAATAAAATTAAATTATTAATTGCCAAAATATCTTTCTGAATACATTTAAAATGTGGGCAGCATTGATATTCCTAATTCCTAGAATAATGATGGCCAACCTATGGCACACTTTCACTTGCCAAAGTCGGCACGCAGAGCCTCATCGGCCAGCACGCAACTGAAATATTACTTCCTTAATCAAACCACTTTGCTACCACTGTGTGTTGGCACTGCTATAAATAAGTTGGTTTTGATTGAACTTTGGGCACACTGCCCCAAAAAGGTTTGCTATCAGTGTTCTAGAACCATGGTGGCCTGTGGAAGTGTTCAAAGGGCCCACAGCACAGTTCCTTTAAAGTAATCCTGTAATTATTTCATGTAACTATGGTGATACAGTATGTTCAAAAAATGTTTCAGCACACCTGTTAAAGTTGTGACTAAAAAAAATGTTTGAGGACACCTGTTCAAGTTGTGACTAAAAAAAATGTTTGAGGACACCTATTCAAGTTGTGACTAATGTATCTTTAGACTGGTATCATCATCAAAGACAAATGATAGCTAGAAAACTGAATCTATTTGTATTACTAATCTTTGATCCTCACTTGTTCTAATTGAGAATATTCACCCATCTGATGCTTCGGCATTACAAATAATCCATTTAACTTACCTCGTCTTTATAAGATTGTTTCAATGTGTTATTTATCATCTTTTGATGAACATGTTTATTTATTTATGCCATGCCATTCCACTGAAAGCTTTAACGTTGTAACAGTAAAAGAAAGAAATAATTTCTGTAGACTGCTCTCACACAGCCAGTGGCGTAGCTACAACTTTTGCTGCCCTTTTTTTAGAGGCCATCCATAAATGACATCACGCGCCATGTGTGTGTGTGGGGGGGGGGATTCGCACATTGGTGACGAGGGGGGGTGTTTGATAAATGTGACGTGATATCAAAAACGCGCAACTTTAAATAAAAGTTCCACTTAAATATTTAATTAATGACACTTTATTTAATGACGTTTTACGTGGATTCACGTGTGTGACAATATTATTTCACTAAAAACATACTCAAATGACAAAAAATTGATTTGAAATATGCTCATTTTCAAATAGAAAATACGGTTTTATCGAAGGTGGGGGGGGGGGTGACCATTGCTTTGTTACACCATATGGAAAAACAGGTGTAAGGCTTTATGACGACATGTAACTAGGGGTAGGGGGTAAAAATCAGCCAAAATAGTGTGCTGTCGTTCATGGATGGCCCCTTAAGTCAATCGTATAATGGATTTGTATAAATTAATGAACAGGAATCAATAATTGTAAATGAAGCGAAATAAAGGTGGGAATCATTTTTACTATTGCATGCCATACGTCTGTAAGCAGTAATAAGAGGCCTCATAAAATGATATACCTAACCCTAACCCTAACCCATAAAATGATATACCTATAAATACAAACTTATAAAAATACAAAATACTTTTTTAAAGGCAACAAGAAGGTTACTAAGGTCGCAGGTCCTCCACTCCCCCCTTCCCCGAGGAGACACATATTCCTAAAAACAGTTCCAATTAATATGCCTTTTTTGTATTTATAGACAATTGATTTGTTTTTACAAAGAAATTGTATACATTAGTATGTAAACCTATTTACTAACTTTCATAGTAGAAAAATTATGTATTATGCTATCAAAATTTCAAATTATTTGTAATATGTTGTTCTATGGTCAATATTGGAAGATTGTATTATCTTAAATCACTCATTGTGGAACAAAGATATTTTTAAATCAAATTTAGTTAGGAGAAGTTGAAGCTCCTTTCACAACTAGCAAGACTGATAGCAATTGTTGATAAAATTGTTAATAATTTTACAATTTTTCTGTGGGGTACATAATTTTCCAATCTATACTGTTGAATAAATTTAAATAGATAACAGTGTTATTCCCCTTGTTTTTCTAACGTAATGTCTCTTCTAGTAGTGTAGGTACAGCTATAAAAACCAGGATCCTTTTTCTTTCAATATTGATATTTTATTTATCAATGTCGAAACAGTGATTTATTTGATGTTCAAATTCTTCATTTAGTAGGTTACATGGTATCTTATACGAATATTTTCTTGCAAGGATATGCACCTGATCAAAGCGAACTTTTATTTTTTTTTAAATGTCATCCATTGATAAAAACAAATCTCCTTCCACTTCTTGTTCGAATGATATAACCTGGTCTTCTGAATGTTCACCACTCATAATTCTTCGAAAGTATTTTTGGCTGATATAACAACGTTTTGTATTAGCATATCGCTTTGTTTCATGAAATTAGTTTGCATTACCTTAAAGACAAAACAAATTTTAAAAAAAATAATTTAAAAAACAACAAAAACAACAACAAACAAACCAACAAAAACTAGCTCCGATAAATTGAGATAGATAACATAAAACATACAAATGAAACAGGTTCCATTGAATCATGTAGCATTCCAGCATCTGATCTCGTTTTACTGGTTACTTCTTCAGATGTCAATTTTAATTATTTATGCCTGTTGAGGTGTTAATTAACGGGGAAATTTTGATATTTTCATATTCTTGTCATAATTAAAATTATTTGCATATTACTTTAATTTTTGATACGTGTAAAATTGTATTAAATAGCCGTATTTTAATTTCATGCTACTTTAATGCAATAAAAAGGAAATATATTTAATTTTTAATAATTCCCTTACAATAATTTAATTAAAACTGAAACAGTATCATAAATTAATACTTGCAAGTAAAACACAAGTTTGTAAGTTTGAACCATTGTGTCATATGGATTCATACTTGTTCGCGAATAATTTTGCGCATGTGGAAATTCCACGCAAAATTTTCTTGGCGATATTAATAGCACATATTTTTCGGCTAGCGGTGAAGTGTTTTTGTGTCTAGTTTTTATATATCTGTTTAATATACCGATTGATTTTCAAAACAAATAATTTTTTGAGCGATCTTAATTTTTTTTAACGAGTTTGCGTTAGTTTTAACAACCAATATGTAATCAAACAAATGTTGTGTGACCTGTTAAGATTCCAAATTACAAATATTTTTGTTTCACCTTGGTTTTCCCCTTCAAAAAATTAAAGGGTGGTTTTCGGAAATGGCAGTCATTTTTAACTGCCAAAAATGCCGCCCTTAAAATGTGTGCCGCCGGGGCGGACCGCCCCCTCTACCTACGCCACTGCACACAGCCACTCTAAGTGTTGAAACCGATAAGAAATATTCAATGTTAATATAAGAGTTAAAGTTATAGGATATAATGACTTTATTTACTTTCTTTAGTTTGCATAATGTTAGTTCAAGTCAAGAAAAATATCTTATTTAAACAAAGACAACATTTCTGTAAATGAAAATGTTCTGCTATTTTGAGTACTTTCAACTTTAAATTATTAATGTGTCTTAAAATGAGCAGATCAAATTATTGGTTGAATAATATTACAGCAATTACAGTAACTGACAACAGTTTCCCATAATTTGAAATAAAGATGGTACTTGGCATATTAATAATCTTCTGTATAGAGGGAGCTTCTGTAACAGATAAGATATGTCAGGTAGGGTACTATTTCTGTTGCAGGAAAGCATTTACAGTTAGGGTCTTGCATCAGTGTAGTTGTACCATGTAGGTTAGACAGTTAGGGTCTGTTATCAGTTTAGTTGTACCCCAAAAATATAAATTATTTTCCATTTCTCATTAAACTAGGCTTAAACCATGGATACAAAAAATCTTCTGTATAGAAATAGATAAGCGTTTGTTATAGATATAAGATAAAACCTTGTTTTGTTCCCTTTTTGTAACTAATTTGAATAAAAAATCTTCAGAATAATTTCTAAGGGAAGCTATAATTAGATATGATGAGTTTTTAAAAAAAAGAGTTAGTCAGCTTTAACATATTACCTTTGACAGCAGATACTGGATTAATTTTGCAGATTAAATGTGTGTCTTAATGGTAAGCATGTATAAACTATGTTTATCTGAATGTATGGGTAAAGGAGAGAATCTAGTCACATTGTATTTTGTGCTTTTAAGTATGTCCTGTAACTATAATTATGTCTTTATGTTGCTCATTATGTTATGGTATTTAAGGGAACTTAAATACTTTATACCTGAATGTCATTTTAAAAAGTTTATTTTATTGTATAAATTAATGAATATTTCTGAAATACTTGCCAATTGTCTGGTAATGATGTAGGTTGACTCTATAATATTGCTGTTTTTTAATACAACAAGCTTATCATATTCTTACTCAAGCTTTCAGTTATATTTACTCTGGTTAAAAAAAGGAGAGAATCCCAAACTTTTTTGCCAACAATTTAGGTTGTTATTGTTTGGAAAATGTAAAATTTTCTATGTAACTTTCTTTAAGGATTGTTATTTCTAGACATGAGTAGAGGCAAGAAAATAAACATTTATTACTAGGGCTGTGGAAATTATTTTAATCGGTAACATAGCAATTAAAATTATAGAAAACATTTTTAGTTTTTTTCTATTTATTAATAAATAATTAGTTTTTAATAAAAATTAATAATAGTTGTTTTTTTACGTACAAACTTCTCCATTTAAAAAAAAAAGATTTTTAAATAGTAAGCTTTAAAATAGGCAGTTTTTTTTCAGGAAAATGATATAAAAAAATTAACAATGTTTTTACTTAATTAATTAACAGTAACAAATTTAAATTCATTGACATTAAATTGAACTACTTATATTTAAATAAATCT
>MUZC01001916.1:545535-557145 GCA_002072015.1 Radix auricularia | reverse complement strand
TGACACCAAAGCCAAAAATTTTACTGTTCGATTTTATGTCAGAAAAACAAAGAATAAACATTTCTTTCAACTAGAAAGAAAGTAAGAAATACGATGATATACAGTAAACACAAAGATTTTAATTTTTTAAAAATCAGTTAACTTGCATTAATAAAAAAAATTCCAGCACACAAACAACATTAATACAAATAAGAAAAGAAAGAAACAGTCGCAACAGAGAGATCTTTAAAAAGCAATTTAGGCTTTAACGCACTAACAGCGTGAATGAATCCCACCTCACTATATCCTCCACCTTAGAGGGGTGGGGGGAGTACAATTTTTCTCAAGTTTTCTTTGTTGTTTTTGAAGAAGGAAATTTTGAATTCAATGTCTTTGAATCAATATTTTTTTATATTTATTATAGACGTGAAAGCATGGATATGCATTTTTGTATATTATTGTCCCCCGGTTACGACGGTCCCATCCCGACTTACGATGTTTCATGGTTACAAACGAGCCAACATAAAGAATAATATCACGCGTTATTCTTCATTTTTTAATGTTTTTTTTCAACGTTTGTTTTTCATGGGGTAACGAATTGTTTTCTCTATTTGAAATCAAAAAGTTATAAAAATATTTATTATTATTTCAACCTACAACTTAAGTTTGCTATTTTTTTCATGGCGAAGTTTTCAATCAAGTCAGTAAAGCTAAATAAGCTTACAAGTTCCTTTTCAATAGTCATTAGAGAGAGCATATTCAGTCATGGTTGTCCAATACAAATTCTAACTCATTTTTGTATTCATTTCGACTTTGAAAAGGATCGCTCTCTGCTGCAGTTTGAAGTCATCATTGAGAGCTAGATGCGAAGTTCATTTGTAAATAACTGAAATTTAGCTCATTCAAAAGCAGCAAAATTTATTTTTAGCTCTTTGCACGTGTTTTGAGTTTCGCACTGCGCTACTTCCTTTTCCTTACCCTTAGCCTGGGGCTGGACAATAAATTTTTTAAAGAGTTCTGAAAATTGGACTAATTATGAAGGTAAGCAGTCTTCGAAATCACTTTAATATTCTTCATTAACTTGGCTGCTGCCCATTGAATGGCGTCATTGCTGAGCTCAGAATGGATGTCTTTATATTCGCTTAATCGATGTTGTGGGGCTTCAAAAAGTTTGTCAATGATTACCATAATACCATTTTGGTGATATCAAACTGAAACTTTCTCTTCTTTGATAGTATTATCGATTTTTTCCCCCACGAACTTGTCCTTTCCTTTGTCTTCATATGAATCAAATTAAAAATGCTGCCTTTTAACAAATTCAATAAGAAACTTCTAATACTTGGCTGAAATCAAAGATATTCTCGGCTCTTGAAGGGATAATTTTGTTTTCTGAATTCTCTATAAAACTGTTTCCCAAATTCAACATAACGATTTTAAGTTGTTCAAGTTATTTCCGAAATCTTTCATATTAACGTCAGCAGACAAAGGGCTGATTTTCGTTGTTATTAATTCTTTCAGTGCTGCAATATTTGTGAGAGACATGTTGTGTTGTTGTATTGACATGGTATGAACGTGCGAGTTGACTGAGTATGAAACATGCGGTTTGTTCTGTGAACGGAAAATAGTGTTTTGTCGTGAAGGGAGAGGATGGATGGCTATTAATGTAAGGTTCGCTATGTAACAGAGGTTGATTATAAGATTCCTTAAATATAATTGTTACTCAGACCACAAGGAGTTGAAGTCGTGTTTCTTGACTTGCAAGTTATTTTACAATATTCTCATAGTATGAGTAATAAACACACTTTACAGCAGGGCCGGAGTTAGGCACAAGCAAACCGGCAACCACCTATGGCCTCCGATTAGTCTCATTATTAATGGGGGAGGCCCATTAAATATTTCAATATTTATTTTATAATTTTCAGTTACATTTTAAGCCACCAAATTCACTTCGATTAGGGCCTCCACTTCCCTTAGGCCGGCCCTGCTCACAGCATTATGTCGGGCTGACCATCTTGTGTCAAACAAGGCTTTGTTAACATGTATCAATTTTATGTGTTTTGAAAGTATCTGTCGACGATGAGTAGATGCAACAAGCCAGGTATAAAGATTTTGCAGAAGACAACTGCTCCACGTTTCCCAACCAAGTTAAGGGAATGAGCTGTACACGGCACAAAATGAGCAGCACTGCACTTCTTACAAAGATTAGCCCAGACTCTGTTATACTTACTACTTATAACTGCAGCATGGACTTATGACTGTCTAAGGCATTTTCAGGGATTCATACAAACATTGGCCCATCTTTATTATACATTATGATAACATTTAAATTATTTGGGGCCCCTGGCTTTAGCCCACTCAGCCCCCTCCTTTAATTCAACCATAGGGGGAGGGGTCACGCATCTGTGACGATGTGTGACTAGGGGACGGGTGTGTTTAAAAATGTGACGACACAAAAAAAATAAATCATGTTAAGCCTGGTCCCTATTGGAACTCAGGACGTGTTAGTGCATTTTCGTATTATGTATCAGTACTTATGTTAGATATCAGCATTATGTAGTTATCAGTCATTGTGTTTAGATTTTAGACATATTTTTTATGAATTTTCTTGTGTAATGAATATACCTGACATTTTTTTTAAATTTAAAAGTCATTTCTTTACATTTAAAAAAAATTATTTTCTCTTTAATCTAACTACAAGTCACCACAAATGATGACGTAAAACTCTCTAAACTTTTACACATATTCTAATGACGTCAACTAAAAAAAACAACTAATTCTTTTGCACGCTTTCGCACGACTCTTCAATGCTTGAAAATCTATGTATTCGACTTCCGGCAATGGCGGCCGTTCCCTGCGCTAGTGTTACCTCTCGATTGGAAATATTTTTTGGTAGTTTTAACGGGGTTTTTTAACGGATCGAGTAACTGAGTGTTGATGCACAAATGGCAGGTCAGGACATACAAAAAGATATATACCTAATGGGTCTAGGACTTATGGATGCTGAGATCAAGGGTGATGACAGACGGACGGACGGACGGACAAAACGGGTGCAATAGCGCATTCGACTTCTCGAAAATGCGCTAAAAACACCCCGAAACTTTAAATAAAAGTCCCCATAAATATTTGTTTGTTTACAATTTATTTAATGACGTTTTCAATAGCTCCTCGCGTGTTACGATACTAGAGTGCATACTTACACTAAATACATATTTAAATGACAAAATACGTATTTGCAACATGCTAATTTTTATTGAGAAAATTATGGCTTGGGAGAGGGGTGTCTAAGCTTTGTGACGTCATAGTGGAACAAGGGGTTGGGGTTTATGCTTTTGTGACAAAGTATGACGTGGGTGAAAGGGGGGGGGACGAAAATTGGTAATCTCACGTGACGTCATTTATGGACGCCCCCCTTTAAATCAAGAAAGGGTGACACCATGAGCTACCGCCCCGGGTGACACCAATCCTAGCGACGCCCCTGAGTGGTTCAATATAATGTAAATGAATTTGAATTTTGTCATTGTTAATTAAGTAAAAACAATGTTTAAATGTTGATATCATTTTCCTTATAAAACAGCTTATTTTGAAGTTTACACTTTAATTTTTTTTTTTTAATGGATAAGTTTGTACTTAAAAAGCAACTATTTTTTATTATGAATAATTGATTATAAAATGATAATTCGGTAACATCCTTGCAAAGATTTTCCATGGTTTTAATCAATATTTTATCGATTAAAATAATTTTAATCGATAATTTTTACCGATTAATCGAGAAATTAATCGATAATTTCCGAGGCCCTAATTTCATTCATAAAAAATATACTGATTTAAAGCTAATTACTAATTAATTATATTTATAAAAATCTTCGTTTCTGTCTTTTTTTTCTTCAATTTAACTTGGGCTTAGTCGGATTATTTAAAGGTAATAGGCTGGTCTGCCCAGTGGCGTAGCGTGGGTATGTGCCGCCCGGGGCAAAAACAAAATTTTCCGCCCCACCCCCCTCCCTAAAAAAAGTATGTAAAAAGCTTTTAGGAAAAATCAGTTTGTATTAAAAAGTTATAATAATGAGTTGTTACATTTTTATGTCAGAAATAAAAAGAAAAGCTTCCATTTCTTTAATAAACTTGAAGTTTTCTGTTTTTCCTCATGGCACAAAGTTTCATGTATCAGTTTTGTCAGCCCTGCCATGCTCAGTAGCAAAAAAGCTATAGATTAGACAATATTAATAATCGTAATTAATTTTAATGACTTTTATTTTATAGACGCCACTTTAAACCCCTAGCCTTAAGACAGTTCTAAACAAAGTTCCAATTAATGATAGTTATTTTATAGACACCACTTTAACACCTTGCAATAAGACAGTTCTAAACAAAGTTCCAAATTAAAACATATTTATTTTATACACACCACTTGAACACCTTGCCTTAAGACAGCTCTAAACAAAATTGCAATTAATGATAGTTATTTTATATACACCACTTTAACACCTTGCAATAAGACAGTTCTAAATAAAGTTCCAATTAATGATATTTATTTTATATACACCACTTGAACACCTTGCATTAAGACAGTTCTAAACAAAGTTCCAATTAATGATAGTTATTTTAGACACGGTAACATCAATGATAAATGTCTTAATAATCTTGAAAAAGTCAACTGATCTTAAATTATTTTTTTTAACACGTGTTATATGAGATATTTTAAATACTGTAATTTAAAGGCACATTTTCAAAGTCCAGTAGATTGGCTGGTGTACGAAAATCATATCTGTTTTTCAAATTCGTTTTCAACTGCCAAAACCTCATAAGAATTTCCACAGTAATCTCGTCTTATGAAAAATAAAACTTTCTTCTCAAATGTTTCCTACATAACACGGAAATATATTTGCTTCGATCACCAAGAATGTGCTCTCTCGTACTTTGATTGAAAGGTTTCATTAAATGGGTAAGGTCTCCACCTAAAAGTTTAGCTAATGTCAAAGCATCCTTTAAGTACTCTATTAGTTTCTCTGCGAGTAGCCTCTGGCCGATATAAAATATTTTTTTGCACAAATGCGTTTGTAAATAAATTTGGGCATCATCGACTTCATTCAGTTAATGTTTCCAAATGTCAAAAATAAATTTGAAAATAAAAAGATTTAATGGATGGTAAGAAGTTCCTGCATATATTCATGCGTAGAGCTTTTTGCTTGCTGCTGTCAGTTTTTCTATAGATTTCAGACACTATTAAGTCTGTTTAATGCCTTGCTTGTAGAAACAATTACATATTCCCAATGGTGTATGGACATAGAAAAGAATTTGTAACAACGTTCTAGCGTACTAAAGAGTTCGTTTCAGTTGGAGTATCATGTTTTAAAAAAAAAATAAGCTTAAAGAACTTTTTCAGCGAGATCTGCCATTTAGATTTTGCGTCTTTCTTGAACTCCTGCATACATTTAGCTTTATGTATGAACACAATTTGGACCTCTGCTGTCCATCACTTTCTTGAACTCCTGCATACATTTAGCTTTATGTATGAACACAATTTGGACCTCTGCTGTCCATCACTTTCTTGAACTCCTGCATACATTTAGCTCTATGTATGAACACAATTTGGACCTGTGCTGTCCATCACTTTCTTGAACTCCTGCATACATTTAGCTTAATGTATGAACACAATTTGGACCTCTGCTGTCCATCACTTTCTTGAACTCCTGCATACATTTAGCTTTATGTATGAACACAATTTGGACCTCTGCTGTCCATCACTTTCTTGAACTCCTGCATACATTTAGCTTTATGTTTGAACACAATTTGGACCTCTATTGTCCATCATTTTAAAAACATAAGTTATTTACAATTATTTCAGATATGTCGTATGCAGATTCACTTTTGCTTTTGTGAAATTTGTGAAAGATTTTACAACGTCTACGTTTTTATTTTCAATCTCTATTGTATCACACAAATGGACTGGCTTCATCCTTATGTGAACTTGATGAAAAGCTTTTGGATACATTGAACAAAATTTGGTACCTTGTTCATGCAATATGTTTTTAGTGAACTCTATCTCCTAAAATGCTATGAGCGCAGTTTGAATTTGAGATGACAAGTTTTTTAAAAAAAACCTTCTTCACACGATGTTCTCCTAGCGCTCCATTGTGCGTTGCAAGCAAGTGCGTCAGATCGCGAATATTTCATTTAATTGCAGCAGTATTGTCCTCTCTGTGACTTCAAAAAGCAAAATTCAAATTTGCCAGGATTGAATACTAATTCTCACAAGACCTTTTTGCCATTTTTTTTTTACCGCAACGTATTGTTTATTAATAGTCTTTTTTTCTAAATCCAATTTCTGATTCCTTAAAATTGCAAATACCTTAGGTAATGTTGAGCACTTGTTCATGAGTGGCTACATGAGAATATATGTGTACCAAGTTTTAATTCCATTAGACAAGTAATTTAGTTCATTGTTTTTGTTTATGCCACAAAACAAAAGACATTAAAATTAAGAAAAAGATGTTTGGAGATAATAAAACATTTAAGTACGCAAATATTTTTATCGCAATAATTTACTGATATTAAAATCAAACTTGCATCAAATATAAGTAACAGCGTATTAGTGTCATGTTCGTACACGACTTTCGACCCTATGTTATTCATCCGTTTGCTATGAACTTTGACCTTTTTGCACATAGCTCGTAGGATTCTGACATAATATTTTTAAAACACATCATTCATCGGTTCATCGGTTTCTTTAAATTTATTCATTGTTACTGAGTTCGATGCAACTCACCACAGGGCTGCTAGAGTAATATAAAACTTTCATTTATTTTATTAATTTTTGTTTTATTCATTTATTTTCAAATTTAACAATTTTATGCGGAAATTCGAAAAAAAAATCATTTTTGGTGCGCAGGTTTCTAAAATTAGTAGCGTCACGGACGGACGGGACAGACGGACGTGGCAGACATACATTTCACATTATGTATATTGATCATGTTACACACTAAATACCTTTAAGTCTGTCTCTTCGTCTCTTATGGCGTCAATTAGTCAGTAATGAGGACACATGTATGTGTACACGATGCTAATAATAGTAAAATCTTATTTATAATCTGAAAGAATACATTTTTTATAGTTTAAATTTTTAAACAAAATACACACGGGGATAAAAAGATACAGAGAGGGAAATATCCGGCCAGATAACAGGAGAGGTGAAAAAAACAACAAAGAGACCAAGGGTTGGGGAGAAGGTGGAGTTCCCAGGACCAACTTAAGAGAAATGACATGTTAAATAGTTGTTAGCTTTCCCGAATAATCCCTAGCTACTTGAAACCATACCTTTTAGCACGGGAGATGACAGCCTGACTTCTCTCCCCTACTTAATGAAATAGCAGACGGGCAAAGATTAAATCTCTTATGACGGGTTATGAAGCGCCGCCGTGTGGGGGACGGTCCGTGCTCAGAATGGAAAATGCCAACCTCGGTTGTCTCGGGGAATCGTTTTAAACCTGCCAATACATAGCCAGGGATGAGTCGTCCTATAGCAACCACTCATCTGGTGTTGTTGTGTAGAGAGACGCCGGAAATGGTCTCCAAGGCGCGCTTTATCTCTAACTTTAAATCCGGAGAGTTACGTTCTTATTTTAAAATGTGAAATTTCACAAATAATTTTATTAATTTTTTAGAACACGTGTTTAAACATGAAATATCCATTTAAATGATGGATTATATACATACTCCTTATCTTCATTTAGCAAAAGTATACTTTGTTTTGAAATTTTAATCTATGGGGGGAAATTTTAAAACAAGCAACATCAAAACAGTCCAAAGCTTCCTGTATGGCAAGAAAGACACACCTCCCCCCCCCCCCCCCCCCCCCCCCCCCCCCACCCCCAGCAGANAAACAAAAGGACCCTAAGCGGTCCTCGTTTTGAACTAAAAACCCCCGCCCCCCCCCCCCCCCCCACACACACACAGACTCCAGCCACATTGCGGACATCCGATCTCTGGCCTACAGTTAGAGAATTAACTTCCGTATTTCCTTACAGATCAGCGGGCACACGTGCCATGCGACGAGTTTTGGGGAGAATTGAAAAACCAGATGATGGTGTCGATAAGAAGTTATTAGCGGGTGTAGAAAATTACTGAGGTGTCATACAGGGAGGGAATACTAGAAGACCAGCGTGGCGGGCAAGTGAAAGCAAAGAGAGGAGGTGCGTGCGGCGCGGGTTCACACCCACTGACAACACTTTTATTCTGTGATGGGCCGGCATAAGTGGCGGCCCCTGCAAGCTTGGGTTACCTTTCTTGTTGACCCTCCCGGAGAGTGTTTGCCCCTTTGTGGCGATGCTGTGAGTAATTGTAGGTCTCAAACGGGAGTTTAACACGGAGCTGTCAGCAAATTATAAACTTCTGCCGTCTGTCAAACGCCGTAATGGATGAGGCTGCGGCATGACCAGTTGATGGTGATGAGATCTGTACACAGACTGGCTACTGGCTACTGGTTACTGGTTACTGGTCATGGTAGAGTTTTTAATATTGGTACGAGCACATAAGACAGTGCCAAAACTCAACAACACCAATCAAGAATTACATAAATTTAATCTATCTCTACAAGGTACGTGTCCCGTCTAGGGGCCGTCCATAAAGTACGTCACGCTATTTTTGACCCTTTTAACCCCCCCCCTCCCCCCTGTCACAAATCTCGGNCCAAAGTACGTCACAAAAATATATTTTTTATTTAAAAAATATTTCAAATTCAACATTAAACTGTACCCAACTTTGTGCCAGAAGTTAAAGTTTGAACACTTGTATGGTCGACCCGCCTGGCCCTGTACAGGTGTGGTAGTGCCATTGGCACCTGCTCACTTTGACATTGAACCGGTCGTTTTAAGGTGTAATTAGGGAGATTGAAAAGATGTGACGGTTGGGAACAGAGAGTCAGAGGATGAAATAAGAATAGAGAGAGAGGTGGGGTGGGAGAATGAAAGAAATAGGAAGATCTAATAGAGGAAGAAAAAATGGAAATAGAGTAAAAGAAAGAGTGATAGAAATCGGTATAAAGAAATAAAGCAATAAAAAGAAGAAGAAAAAGAAGAAGAAGATGAGGAAGAGAGAGACAGAGGGAGGGAGAGAGAGAGAGAGAAAGAAAGAGAGAGGGGGAGATAGAAATGATATTTTAGAGAGAAAGAGATTACATATAAAAATTAGAAAAAAAAAGAGACACAAGAGAATAAAAGATAATAAATCTAAAAAAAAATAATTTAAAAGAGAGAGACAGAGAGAGAGAGACAGACAGAGAGACAGACATAGAGACAGACAGAGAGACAGACAGAAAAAAGGGAGAGCTTGAAAGAGATAAAAGCACAAATACAATAAATAGATTTATTAAGTGAATAGAATAGTGTGGCTAGATAGAGTTTTTGCACCCTAACAAAGCTATCAACCCCTCCCCAACCCCTCTTTGTCATTCTGTGAATCAGGAAAATAATGAAAACTTGGAGGTTGTGGACAGCTTCACCTACTTGGGGTCCAATGTCTCCAATACACTGTCCAATGAAGAAGAAATAAACAGCAGAATTGGCAAGGCAGCTGCCACAATGGCTAAACTAAATAAGCGGGTCTGGCAAAACACCCAGCCAACAGAGAAAACCAAACTGTGCGTATATCGAGCCTGTGTCACAGTACACTACTATATGGGGGCGAGACATGGACCACCTATAAATCCCAAGAGCGCAAGCTGAATAGCTTCCATTTGAGATGCCTGCGTCGCATCCTAGGTATTAAATGGCAAGACAAAGTGCCAAACATTGAGGTCCTAACGCGTCCCAATACACAAAGCATGTTCTCAATTCTTAGTGAAAGACGCATGAGATGGCTAGAACATGTTAAAAAAATGAGCCCCGGCCGCATCCTGAAGGACCTCCTATATGGTGAACTTGCTTCAGGAAAGAGGAAAACAGGTCGCCCACGCTTGCAATTTAAAGATGTCTGTCAAAGGGACATGAAAGCAGCCAAAATACATACAAGCGACTGGGAGTGTAAGGCAGATGACCGTTTTACATGGCACACAGTTGTCAAAGAGGCCGTCTTGGTAGCCGAGGAGGGCAGAATGGAGGAGGCTGCAGACAGAAGAGCTAGTAGAAAGGCCAAAACATTTGGAAACACAGAAATCGTGTGTAAAAACTGTGGTAAAGACTGTCACTCAAGGATAGGACTGCACAGCCACTCGAGAAAATGCAACCCAACCCAACGGTGATGCACCATTGTCTCATGAGACGGAAGGATGCCGATTCAGAATCAGGAAACATCTGAGAAAATGATACAATTTTGTTTTGAGTCGTACATCTTGACTACAGCATTTAAAGATTCTAAAACACAAGTGATATAACACAACTATTTGGCCAACTTTTCTGACATCTCTTTTGACTGCTGGTAAAACACAACTATTTGGCCAACTTTTCTTACATCACTTTTGACTGCTGATATAACACAACTATCTTGATCCTTATAGCCCCCCCACTCCCCGCACACCCCACTCCCCACCTCCTTAACCACTCTAACAATTGGCAATAAAGTTCGGCCGCAGGAGAGAAATCCTATTTCTTTCTTGACGTCATCACAAGATAAGCCTTGTATCATTAATGCCGCAAACAACTGATATCCATGACCTGGGCCGTGCGTGAACACTCTTAAAGTGACGTAACACCCCGCAAACATGCCACCCCCCCACACACATGCCAGCCACCCCCCCACACACATGCCANACACTTCCCCGCCTCACCCCCCTCCTTTCCGATGTCACTCTAGAGATTTGTCTTCAGGGCTCTAAACAGGTAGACTTTTTAAAATAGCGATCAGACTTTGAACCGAAACAATATAATACAACTCTCAAAAGTTTTGAAAATAGTGATTGAACTTTGACCCTAAACAACCGGACATACACGAAAAATCTAACTAATAGTCAACTCTTTATAAAAAAAAAAAAAACAACTGTGATCGAACGTGAAGCTGTACCAATCTGACTTTTGCCATGGATGTAGAGAGTAGGGTGTCGAGAGTATCAGCAATATTCCTGAGCCCACGTGCAGACGTCTGAGACCAAACTCTGGTCAGAGTTCCCAGGTTACTTCCCTTGGCTGGCACACGACCTGGCGAAAGGGCAGATAACCCGAGCACGTTTTGAGCCGAAGTTTGTTTGTTGCTCAGCTAACACCAAGGCAATATATTCTACTGGCTTATCTTTATTGGCCAATGGTACTTGCCTGGGAACAAATATTGCCTGGAGAGGTTGAGGTGAAATGAATATTGCGCCCTGTTTGTCCAGCATTTAGATTCGGAACAAGTGGTGGAGAAGGGGTAGGGGAGGAGTGGTCAATGGTAAAATGTCCTGAAGTACGAGGTAAAATGTCCTGGAGTACGAGGTAAAATGTCCTGAAGTACGAGGTAAAATGTCCTCAAGTACGAGGTAAAATGTCCTGAAGTACGAGGTAAAATGTCCTCAGGTACGAGGTAAAATGTCCTGAAGTACGAGGTAAAATGTCCTCAGGTACGAGGTAAAATGTCCTCAGGTACGAGGTAAAATGTCCTCAGGCACGAGGTAAAATGTCCTGAAGTACGAGGTAAAATGTCCTGAAGTACGAGGTAAAATGTCCT
>MUZC01001916.1:531468-543172 GCA_002072015.1 Radix auricularia | reverse complement strand
GTACGAGGTAAAATGTCCTCAAGTACGAGGTAAAATGTCTTCAGGTACGAGGTAAAATGTCCTCAGGTACGAGGTAAAATGTCCTCAGGTACGAGGTAAAATGTCCTCAGGTACGAGGTAAAATGTCCTCAGGTACGAGGTAAAATGCCCTCAAGTACGAGGTAAAATGTCCTCAAGTACGAATTAAAATGTCCTCAGGTACGAGGTAAAATGTCCTCAAGTACGAGGTAAAATGTCCTCAGGTACGAGGTAAAATGTCCTCAGGTACGAGGTAAAATGTCCTCAGGTACGAGGTAAGAGGTCCTAAAAAGTCAGTGTGACACAGTTTTCATGAGATTGTGAATCAATAATAGAATTGTAGTTAGCTGATTTTGTTTTTTGTTAATAGGAGAAAACTTTGATTGAATTTTTCATGAAATAATTGAGTCGAGGTAACAAATGACGGGACTACTTTGATAGAGACACAACAAAAGAAGTGAACTAAAGGGCTTAACAGAGGCACTTTAAAAAAGAACTAAAGTTTGTTAGGGGCGCCCATGAATGAAGTCAGGCCCATGTTTACCCCCCCCCTCCCCCCGTCGTCACACTTCTTCACGAAAGCTTAGACACTTCCCCATCCAATACGACGTCACAAAGATTTGACCCCTCACCTCTTTGACCCCTCTCCTCGCTGACCCCTCTCCACTTTGACCCCTCTCCCCTTTGATCCCTCTCCCCTTTGACCCCTTACCTCTTTGACCCCTCACCTCTTTGACCACTCACCTCTCTGACCCCTCACCTCTTTGACCCCTCACCTCAAATGCCGTATGTTCTAAATGAAAATAAGCATGTTTCAGATCACTTCTTTGTCACTTAAATATATATTCAGAATAAGACTGCACTCAGATATCGTAACACGCGTAAAGCCATTAAAAATGTCATTAAAAAAAACTGCAAGGGATAAGTCCTCTACTTGGTCAATTAAATAATACACCCAACAACCAATTGATCCAAGGTCCTCAACTGACCTTACGTTCTCACTGACCTAATTAACCCAAGGTCCTCAACTGACCTTACGTTCTCACTGACCTAATTAACCCAAGGTCCTCAACTGACCTTACGTTCCCACTGACCTAATTAACCCAAGGTCCTCAACTGACCTTACGTTCTCACTGGCCTAACAAAGTCTCGATTCACTAAAACGTGGAGAAGGTCACTGTTAAATAACCCTGGCAGTAAGTAAAAATACCCCCCCCCCCGCAGCCCTATAATACATTGAAGTGTGGGGGGGGGGACGGACTAAACCCAATATCATTTTTTTTGTTGCTGTTATTAATCAACAGATAAAATGACATCACAATATTCTGGATGATTTTATTGAAGCGCTGTGTAACATTCAGGGCTGCTTTTAGTCGCCAGTGCCGTCCGGGCAACTGGGCCATACTACAGACATCTCACGAGCCTCGAGATTAGACGCTCCGCGCTCGGTTTGATCTCGCGGCGCCGTAAAGTGATTGGTCTCGCGTGCAGGACACGTGCTTGCCTAGCAACGAGAGGACGCCGCAATCTGTCGTCATGGGGAGCCGGAACACTTGCCCTGGTGTGGGGCCGGGAGTCGAGGGGAAAGATAACAGCGATTGTAGCTCTGGACACCGTCTGTAGATGACCCCTGTGGGCGGCCCGAGATACCGCGCATACCTCTTGCTGTCGCTGAGGTGGTCATACGTTGGTCATGTCATGATGGCCGACCAATGTCAAGTGGCCAGTTTGGACATTCAAAATAAGTCAATGGGAGATTTGGACATTGAAAACAAACGAGTCTGACCAATGGAGTGAGGAGTTGACTTTTGGGGACACTCAAAGGGTCAGCTCAACTGGACACCATGATTTACAGGCTTTTCTGGAAAATTTATCTTTCCTGACCTTGTATGAAAGTTATAAGTTAGCACAGAAATATGAGCTTTAATGTCGTCAAAAATTGTAGAAATTTAGATCTTATTTCGTACACACAGACTGTCCTTCTATTTTACTATAAACATCAATTTTGCTATTCCTCAAAAAAAAAAAAAGAGCATTATGTTATTTCCAGCGCCAGACAAAAGTCCCCTATAAATACAATAATAGTTAGATATGAACAGCTGGTTAAAGGTATGTGCCAAAACTGTATTGTCTTTTTAAATCGGAGTGTCCTTAGGGAAAGTGAGCAAAAGTGTTGATACAGAGAGCCGAGCCAGATTGTTGGTATAGAGAGCTGAGCCAAAGTGTTGGTATAGAGAGCTGAGCCAAAGTGTTGGTATAGAGAGCTGAGCCAAAGTGTTGGTATAGAGAGCTGAGCCAAAGTGTTGGTATAGAGAGCTGAGCCAAAGTGTTGGTGGTATAGAGAGTTGAGCCAAGTGTTGGTATAGAGAACCCAAGACCAATAAAGAAGTAGGGGAGGTCCTCCTTTGTCCACACGTTTAATGAATCACCTACATTGTAGTGACCGCTCCCTGACATGGCTGTGTCCAGCAGATGACCACCTCGTCAAATGTTTTCAAGCTTTCTGTCAACAAACATTCGGCTATAATTCTAGGTTTGGCCAACGGCCCAACAAGGTGGGCGTGTCCCATGACAAATAACTCTCATTTCCCTGACCGCGGGTCCTCACAGCTTTTCTCTGGGCACCATTTACCGTATCACGTGGTCTAATTTTACCGTTGGTCTCCGGGGGAGGGGCTGGAGGACAACTACCGTCGCCTGCATACAAGGGTTATGGCCCTCGACCCCCCCCCTACTCCTCACACTTCTATCCTAATGGAAAACAGTGCTGATAACAACCTATCGGCCACGCCCCCAGCGACACCTTCTAAACTGAGGGTGAGGGGTGGAGTGCGGTAAGGGGGAATCCATCATAGATTCAGAACCATTCGCGGCGATCTGAGTTTGTTTTACCACCAGACGTCACTCACGACATTTACCAGTAAACATCTCAACTCGCCAGCGACACTACACCAGTGACCCCAGCTGACCAACTGACCCCCGAGCGTCCATGCCGGGGTGGACCTGAAGGGGGACCCTATCGACCCCGGGCACAATGCACGCGAGTAGGGATCACACCTAATTTGTACGTCTCAAATTTTAAGAAAATCAATTTCTAATATTTCACCAGTCCGTGGAGGCGAGGGGGTGGGGTTAGGTCGGAGGCCCGGGATGTGGCAGGCAAATACTGACAGATGGGAGCAGACGTGGGGCCTCACGAGCTTACAGGCTACTACGATTATTTGCATAATAACTGGCTTCACTGCGCAGGCGCGCGTGAGCAGAAGTAGGGGACCGGAAGTGTTTAAAAATTGTTAATCCTTAAAAAAAAGTGCCATGGTGATATTAATGCTCGACTTTGAGGGGAGTGTCATTTTAAAAAATAATTCCTAGAGAGAAGATCGTCTGGTAGCTGATCACCATAACCTGCTTGCCTTGATGCAAGGATATATGTCTGCAAGATTTAGGGCAAGATTTTATTTCAAAGTTTGAGACGTCCACCCATTTATTGCTTCAAATTATTTCATCAAATTTAAAATAAAAATGGAGACAAAAACTGGATTGCTAACAAAAGTTACAAACACATTACCCATGGATTCTTAGAATTCGAATTATCCAGATTAGTGGTCGGTGACTGTGAAACCTGTAAGTAGAAACTTTTTTGTGTGACTTTGTTAGACTTTTGATAGACTTTTGATAGCTATGCGGTAGCTGCACAAAAGTTTTAGACATAGAGATAAATGAACAAGAAAAGTTTTGTTTCTTACTCATGTATTCATACATCTAACAATTGAAATGATTTTTAAAAAAAAACTCTTGCAAGAGTATTAAATAATTCACAAATTTCTTTAAAAAAAAAAAAATCAAACTATAATTATAATGATTTCTGATTATCTCAATTAATTATAATATTAATTAATACAAATAACTTATCAAGAAAATACCAAACAGTCTTCTGTATGATCTAAACAAATCTTGCCACTGATTCATTAGTTAAAATGTTCTTTTACATTAAACAAACGACATCCAAAACAAGTGACTTGTATGTTGTATGCAAATACGTTTTGCTTCCGAGATTAGTAGGATCACCGCCATTATTTAAAAAAACACAAAATTTTTTGTCACTTTCGATGAGTATGTTTTGAACACTTTCCCACAAAAGCCATAAATCAAACTAGCTGACTGATAAAAAAGAATTAATGTGTACGAGAAACAGAAAGTCAGTAAAGTAACAATTCTGTATATCTGTAATAATTGCCACGTCGTTGAAGCGCTGCGCGTAGAATTCTAAAAATAGATGCTGACGCTGTGTCCTTGACATGTTTTTTTTTTCTTTCTAGGAAAGAAATGACGCAATAGGACAGTGCGTGGGTATATTCGTCCACGATATCATTGTGATCAATTTAAGTTTTGGTAAATTGTTGAGGAATTGATACTCTGAGATAGTGATTTTTTAAAGTTTTAAAATACCTCACCAAAAAGTCCATAAAGAATTAAGTAAAAATGGTAAAACCACAAAGATTTATCTTTCATTTATTTCCAAAACCTTGAACGAAACAAAGGGTTGGTAAGAATCTGCACTTTACTTACATTTTAAAAGTTTACAGCAGTGATTGTTTGGTGACATAAACCATTAAATTTATTGTTCCGGTAAAAAATCCGAAATTTGAACTTTTAACCATCACTGTTAGTCTTACTAAAATTATTAACTTATTATTTAAAATATATAGTCAAATACTGCAAAAAAGTTACAAGAAACTAAACTTATCTTAGATATACAGACGCTCCTTCTATGCAGAAGATAATTGCGTCCACAGACCATGAGAGATGATCTGTTGGCAAGTGATGCAGCGGTCACAGGCCACGGCTATAGGGGTTCCACGCATTACCCCAGCCGCCTAACTATTGTCTAGTTAGGTACCCATTCGGAGCTGGGTGACTCGGGGACTCCTCAGGCCCCGAGAACAAATCCTCACTTTCGTGTGGATTCGAACTCGTGACCATCGGTATGACAGTCGAGAGCGCTACCTCTCGACCACCACGTCCCACTATTGAAAAAGGATGAATACGTTGTCCAACAGAATGGGAAGTGGACTTGGCATTTATTGATAAAGGCTGTAAGCCAATTTGTCTCATATGTCATTCAAACGCTAGCAAAATTATAAAGCTAGCAATTAGAAGCGAAACACTAAAGAAATAGTTACGAATAGTTTGCATTTCGATATTCACTGCAAATTCACGGCCATTTGAATTAAGAAAAAGCAAACTTGCTTGGAATGTGTCAGCATCAGACACTGCTTTCAGCACAAGTGTCACACCAACAGAGACAAGTTATGCGATCTCTTTGAACATTGGACGCGCACAACGATTTTAAAGTGACAGAACTTAATTATTCTGATAGAACTTATTGGCGCAACAAATTTTAGCTTGCGACTAGATTTCAAATTTAAAAGAAAAACCGTAAAAAAACCAAGTTTTTCACTATAAATCATTTATATACGATACATAGCTATAATGATATTCATTATAATACGCAGGGCAAAATAATCCGAAAATACAAAATTCTTGTTATGTCTCGTAAAACGTGTTTAATATAATGTGCACCGATCGTGAATATATTTTTAAAAAGTATTGTCAATGTAATGCGCACCTTATTGTGCGACATGGAAGGTTTGTTGAAAATATTACACACCACAACACTATCTCAAAAATTAACATGATACACAGAGATAAATAAAATAACTTAAACATTCAATAATTCAATTACATTACTTTCGATCGATCTGAAAGTTCGATATCTAATTTTTATCATCGGCACGAGTCTGCCTGCAAAATTTCAGCTCGTTAACTTACGAGGAAGTGGGTTAAAAATAGATCCCAAGTTTTTTTCGGCATGCAAGCATGCGAGGGCTCAGGCACCACAAGTTAATAGAGAGGATTTAAAAACAAATTAATGGCTAATTCAAAGGCTTAGAGGTAGAATTAGAACAAGTAAGTATCACTCTAACTATAATTAAGAGTCTAAAGACAGTGTAGAGTCTAAATTCATACATTGCACATAACTAAGTATTTGTATATTGTGTCAATTATGTAACGAATATATTTTTTGAATATACGGTTAGGTTTTAAAAAATCGAGTTAAATAATTAGTTTTAAATAATTTTTTTAAATAAAGGGACCTCTATTAAGTACGTCACGTCGGGAGGGATGAGGCGAGAGGTTGTATTAAAGTGTGACAGTTTGTGACAGTTTGTGACAGTTTGTGACAGGGGGAAAGGGTGTCCGGCCATGTGTGACGTCACGAACCTTTATATTAAATTTTAAATATTTTTTGTTGATTAAAAAAATAATAATTTTTGTTCGAAAGCGTGACGTACTTTAGGGTTGGGGATGGTCTCCAAGATTTGGGACATTTTGTGACATGGGGAGGGGGAGTTAAATATGTCAAAAATAGCTTGACGTACTTTATAGACGCCCCAAATCACTAAACGAACTTTTTTTTATTGTAAGTGGGGAGTGACCCATAGTGCGGCAATCCGGCTCTTAGCAATTAAAAAAAAATAAATTAAATGGCCCCTCAATAAATACAGCCCCTCCCCAGAATACCTATGAAAAGGACAAAAACACATTAATAGAGCGTCGAAGGGAATAAACAATATAAAAATACTACGTTGTGCTTGATGATAATGATGATGATGGTGATGATGGTGATGATGATGGTGATGATAATGATGATGATGGTGATGGTGATGATAATGATGATGATGGTGATGATAATGATGATGATGGTGATGATAATGATGATGGTGATGGTGATGATGATGGTGATGATGATGATGATGATGGTGATGGTGATGATAATGATGGTGATGATGATGGTGATGATGATGATGATGATGATGATGGTGATGATAATGATGGTGATGGTGATGATAATGATGGTGATGGTGATGATAATGATGATGGTGATGATAATGATGATGGTGATGATAATGATGTTGATGGTGATGATAATGATGATGATGGTGATGATAATGATGATGATGATGATGATGATGATGATGATGGTGATGATAATGATGATGATGGTGATGATAATGATGATGGTGATGATGATGGTGATGATGGTGATGTAGGCTTTCTTCTAAAGCAATACTCCACACACACTCTAAACTTCCAAAACTCATTTATATTTATAAAGAAATTTTCTTTAAAGTTTTCGTAAATTTTTCTCCGTGGCAGCCACCGGTCTGCAGGGTTATCACAAAAGGAATGTTATTGTTAATGTTATTGTTAATGTTAATGTTATTGTTATTGTTAATGTTAATGTTAATGTTATTGTTATTGTTAATGTTAATGTTAATGTTATTGTTATTGTTAATGTTATTGTTATTGTTAATGTTAATGTTATTGTTATTGTTATTGTTATTGTTATTGTTAATGTTAATGTTATTGTTATTGTTAATGTTAATGTTAATGTTATTGTTAATGTTAATGTTAATGTTATTGTTAATATTATTGTTATTGTTAATGTTAATGTTATTGTTAATGTTAATGTTAATGTTAATGTTATTGTTAATGTTAATGTTATTGTTATTGTTATTGTTATTGTTAATGTTAATGTTATTGTTAATGTTAATGTTATTGTTATTGTTAATGTTAATGTTATTGTTATTGTTAATGTTCATGTTAATGTTATTGTTAATGTTATTGTTATTGTTAATGTTAATGTTAATGTTAATGTTATTGTTATTGTTAATGTTATTGTTATTGTTATTGTTAATGTTAATGTTATTGTTAATGTTATTGTTATTGTTAATGTTAATGTTAATGTTATTGTTATTGTTAATGTTAATGTTATTGTTAATGTTATTGTTAATGTTAATGTTAATGTTATTGTTATTGTTAATGTTATTGTTAATGTTATTGTTAATGTTAATGTTAATGTTATTGTTAATGTTAATGTTATTGTTATTGTTAATGTTAATGTTATTGTTAATGTTAATGTTATTGTTAATGTTATTGTTATTGTTATTGTTATTGTTATTGTTATTGTTAATGTTATTGTTAATGTTAATGTTAATGTTAATGTTATTGTTAATGTTATTGTTAATGTTAATGTTAATGTTAATGTTATTGTTAATGTTAATGTTAATGTTATTGTTATTGTTAATGTTAATGTTATTGTTATTGTTAATGTTATTGTTAATGTTATTGTTATTGTTATTGTTAATGTTAATGTTAATGTTATTGTTAATGTTATTGTTAATGTTAATGTTATTGTTAATGTTAATGTTATTGTTATTGTTATTGTTATTGTTATTCTAATTCTCTGCTTGCAACTATTAATAGCAACTCTGTACGATATGTCATTTTTTTTTTTAGTAATAAGCACATTTACTGAAACAAAATATTTAAAAAAACGTTTAAAAAACGTGATATTGACTTCACTGTCCAATTGATGCAGGAGTGCATTGGTGAGGTAAAGTCTTGGATGACTTCAAGCAAGCTTAAACTGAATGATAATAAGACAGAAGCACTGCTATTCTGTAACAATAAATCACGCAGTACTTTGACACTTCCGAATTCTATTCAGTTGGCTAGTTCTGATATACTGTTCACAACATCGACTAGGAATCTTGGCTACATTATTTCTGACAACATGTCTACCAACAACTTCATCAATCACATCTGTCGCTCTGCCTATACTGCCATTCGTCAGATCAGTTCAATCCGTCATTACTTAACAGTTAGTGCAACAAAAACTCTAGTCTGTGCTCTTGTTCTAGCTCGTATTGATTACTGCAATTCTCTTCTGTCATGTGCGCCAAAAAACAATGAATTGAAAAACTACAGAGAGTTCAAAATTCAGCTGCCAGATTGGTTCTAAAGGCAAAAAAACATGACCATGTTACTCCGCTACTTTACTCACTTCATTGGCTACCCATACAAGCCCGAATTGATTACAAACTGGCCGTTCTGTGTCACCACTTCTTTTCCGACTCATGCCCTTCATATGTTACGGAACTTTTGTCAGTCTACTCACCAAGTCGTCAGCTACGCTCTTCTGCAGATACACGCATTCTCTGTGTTCCTAAGACAAGAACTAAAACATTTGGCGAAAGGTCATTCTCTTTTTGTGCAGCCAAACAATTGAATTCTCTTCCATTACACATCCGTAGTATTTCAACTGCTAAGTCCTTCAAGACAGCACTTAAGACACATCTTTTAAAAATTTATTTTCAAAATTAATGAAACATCATTTCTTTAAATGATTAACGTAGCTGATGTGTAACCTATTGTCATTTATGTAGTGAGAATGATATGAATGTTTCTTTTATTAATATATGTATTGTTATTTCCATGTAAAGCGCTGTGAGCGCGGCTCCTTGCAGGGATACAGCGCTATATAAATTATCATTTTATTATTATTATCATTATTTGACTATAAAGCCTTTATATACAGACATAACTAAAAGTCTACAAAGGCCCGAGAAAATTCTAGTGGAAAAATTAGAAAAACTAAGACCACGAGGTGATGGGACACTCACACACACAAGTAAAAGTATGTTCATTATAATACGCATCACCCGACAATCCAAAAAAAAAAAAAAATGTTTGTTATGACTCAAATATAAAGGATTGTTAGTAAAAAAAACAACTACTTAAGTCTGACTGCTAAATTTCAGCTCGATTTGGTCACGGGAAAAAAGTTATAAAAACATGTTTAATATATGCGCACCGCGAGACAGACTAGCATAAACATTTACAGGTCGGGAATATATTTTTTAAAAAGTATGGTCAATATAATGTGCACCGCACCGCGCGACAGGAAAATATTAAAAAGTTTGCTAAATATAATACGCACCGTGACACTCGAGCACAAAAATTGACCAGCTACATAGAGATACAAAGAGCTAATGATTGATTTCATTACAGTACATTCGATCGATGTGAAAGTTTGATAGATCATCCTTCTTGTCACCACCAGTATGCTGGAAAATTACATCGCGCTAGCATAATAGGAACTGTTTTAAATATCGATCCAAAGTTTCTGTGACAAGGAATCAAATAAGTAGACGACACAAGTTAAGAAAAAGGATTTTTGAAAAAAAAAATTACATTTTATTACCACATCATTACAAGGGAAAAAAGCGCATCGGTCCCTGGTGCAGTAGAAAAATTCCCGCAGGTTGCCGTACAAAAAAGTTTGAGAAACACTGATATACAGTAACTCATGGTGTGTGGGGTTCATGGTGTGTGGGGTTCATGGTGTGTGGGGTTCATGGTGTGTGGGGTTCATGCGCATCTTCATTTGACTCTACTCAAGTTCATCTTGTCTAGCAGCCAAGTAAAAGAAAATAATGTGTGGGGGTACATGGTGTGGAATGGTGTGTGGGGGTACATGGTGTGTGGGGTACATTGTGTAGACTGGTGTGTGGGGATAAATGGTGTGAAGTGATTTCATGGAGCCTATTTTTTATTACACCTCGACAATTAATTGTTGTAAGATTACACTGAAATCGACAAATACACAACACTAATAAAATTTTTTAAAAATTTTCCTTTAAATTTGAACATAAATATGTTTTTAAAAAAATAATATTGCATGCTTATTTGTTTAATAAAATAAAAGGTGCAGGAAAAATAGGACTGATTTTATTTCATTTAATTGGTGTTAATAAATTTGAAAAAGATAAAAGAACAATCATGGATTAAATAACATAGAATCATAGACACTTTGCCTTGAATATTTCTATGACTTATTTCTGACTGTGGCCAACACATGTCGGCATTACATATTTGTGATGGCTCATTTGCTGTTATATTAATGACATTGGATAAGTCATTATGTTTTTGGCTGAAAGAAGTCCCCGTTAATGTTAATGAAGTGATGGAACCAGCAGTGTCAGTGAGTCATCTTTTGTTTCTGGGACCAGTCTCCCACGTCTGCCGTGGAAACAGAGTTGCCGCCCTGTCTGAAAATTAACCCGCTCCCTTAGGAATCCCCACTTCGATTGTGTCCCTTCGCATGTTGACATGGTGGCTGAGCAGACGACTATTAGATTTCTGGAAGCAAATGCGTGCACCGGGCTGGAAGGCCATGGAATTAATATTCAAATTAACTATTAAAAAATTGGGCAGGCTTTATATATATTATTTCCTGACTGGGGTGGGGGGGGGGGTGAAATATTGTAAAATAAATATGTTGTGAAATTAAACATTATTTGTTTTCATGACAAAAAGACATTTTGGTTGTCTGATTTGAAGTTCAGAAATGGTAAGAATGAGGGGAGGGAAACAGCACACGCTAGAATTTTGGAAATGGTGGATTGGATTTATCGAGGAGAGACAAATAGGACAGATGGCTAATTAACTCAGTGACGGCTAGCAGTCTAAACATCTGTGATGGGAAGGGGGAGGGGGGCACGTTGCACATACTGAGGGCAAATCTGTAGATTTCAGTCATGAAATAATTTGGTGTGGTGAAATGTTTCAGATACACAATTTGATGTGGTGTCACGTGACATGTTTCATATACACAATTTGATTTGGTGTCACGGCGGGGCATGTTTCAGATACACAATTTGATGTGGTGTCACGTGGCATGTTTCAGATACACAATTTGATTTGGTGTCACGTGGCATGTTTCAGATACACATTTTGATGTGGTGTCACGTGGCATGTTTCAGATACACAATTTGAT
>MUZC01001916.1:510541-522935 GCA_002072015.1 Radix auricularia | reverse complement strand
ATATGTTGAACTTGTGACTTGGTGTGACGTCACTTATATAAATAGATATGTTGAACTTGTGACTTGGTGTGACGTCACTTACATACATAGATATGTTGAACTTGTGAATTGGTGTGACGTCACTTACATAAATATGTTGAACTTGTGGCTGGGCGAGACGTGCATTTAAAACTGTTTTTTTTTGGTTTTGTTGATCAAACAGTTTTACTCATTCCTATTTTTATATTAATCAAATTATTAATGTTTGTAGATTATTATCCATTCCACAGTTACACATTTTACTTGTTATCTAATTCTTATTTTTGATGCCCCTCCCTCCCTGGGGAAGAGACTGCGACGCTTGTAGCGCCCTCTTACATCATCTCTATAGTTTCTTCCCTAACGGATGTAGAGATGTACTTTCATGATTGAGTCTCTATAGTTTCTTCCCTATCGGTTGTAGAGATGTACATTCATGATTGAGTCTCTATAGTTTCTTCCCTATCGGATGTAGAGATGTACATTCATGATTGAGTCTCTATAGTTTCTTCCCTATCGGTTGTAGAGATGTACATTCATGATTGAGTCTCTACTGTTTGTTCCCTATCGGATGTAAAGATGTACATTCATGATTGAGTCTCTGACACTTATTGATTCCATGTAACACTTGATGACATTATAACAGAATACATGACAACATGTCTGCGGTGTTACACCTATCATTACTGGACTTCACAGTTGTCACGACTACATTTGTTATATTTGACTGTTTCTAACCCTAACCACAGTGCAATACATTTCTATTCTAGTGATAACTCACCAGCTCTAGCCATGGCCCGGAGGGGGTCATTTACCACTGGCAGTAGCTTACAGAGTTGGAGAGAGAGAGAGAAAAAGAGAAAGAGAGAGAGAGAGAGGTGGAGAGAGAGAGGTGGAGAGAGAGAGGTGGAGAGAGAGAGAGGTGGAGAGAGAGAGAGAGTTGGAGAGAGAGAGGTGGAGAGAGAGAGAGAGAGGTGGAGAATATAGAGATGGTAAGAGTAATGAAGGGATTATTCGCATCTTCTCCTTACATTAAATGTTTTTATTTTATAGCTCTAGTTTTTACTCTACGGACCAACAGGAAAGATCTCATAGAAATGACCCTCTCTATTATACTTGACTGTGTCATTGTGTAATGTGTACTGAGAAATCACGTGGTTTCGGTGGCAGTTCTGATTATGAAAAAAAAAATTGAAGATTAATTCATAAATTTAGAAGGTGTGCAAGGGAGATAAGGGTTGTGAGAGTGAGACTGTCTACCGATATAGAATTGTGATCATTGAAAATATCAATCAAAGTGCCACAAAATACCTGGAACAAGAAAGGTGCAAGGTAAATGGTGTAAGATGGGGGTAATATAGCTGGTAAATTGGATGGTAGATGGTAGAACGTAGAGGGTAGCAGGGATGGGTCAATAAAAATAAACTCGAAACTAGCAGTTAGGCAATAGTAGTAGAGTGGGACAATAGTAATAGAGTGGGACAATAGGAATAGAGTGGGACAATAGTAGTAGAGTGGGACAGTAGTAGTAGAGTGGGACAATAGAAGCAGAGTGGGACAATAGAAGTAGAGTGGGACAATAGAAGTAGAGTGGGACAATAGTAATAGAGTGGGACAATAGTAATAGAGAGGGGCAATAGTAATAGAGAGGGGCAATAGTAAATCACAATTTCCCTCTGTATTTGAACGAATGAACATAAACATCTATTTGTATAAGTGACTCTATTCATGAAGGCGGCCCCTTCTGAAAGTTGATGAATTGGATGGACACAGGATGAAGTCTTTGGCGTGCATTCCTTGGGATCGTAGGTACCAAAAATGTGGATCAGTCGTCCTTGGATGTACCAAAAATGTGGATCAGTCGTCCTCGGATGTACCAAAAATGTGGATCAGTCGTCCGAAATTTAGAACTCATGTAACGAAACATTTGAAGACTTTTAAAATAGATATTTGTTTGTTGAAGACCAGAGCACAAAGGGCAAGGGATTAGCATGGATTTTTTTAGGGCTATAGAAGACAGCCCCCCCCCCATCATCATCATCATTAGTATTAGACTTCGGAAAATAGTTACACAGTGGCGCAACATAAAATAATTCTTACAGAATGGGACTGCATAAAGCTTTTTAATAAAGAACTAATGACACAAACTATTTGTGTAAGAAGACAATAAATTGAAGCTTTATTTATGAACTAATACTAATAATAGTTGATGTTTCGGCTCATGTCTTCATCAGTACAAAACATAAATTATTACTTGCATAAATTAAAAATTAAAACATATTAGAGTCTATGTGATAAAAAATGAAAAGAAAAGAAAAACAAAAACAAACAAGGACATAGAATATAAGAAAAAGGAGGAAGTTGAAGTATCTAAAGTGATAATTAAAGCTTAAATTTATTGTCTTCTTACACAAATAGTTTGTGTAATTTGTTTTTTAACATAAAATAATGACAAAATTAGGAAGGCAAACATGAGTGAAACTGTGTTCATCGTTCTAAATGTTTGCTGCTTGCACTTTCTTACACATAGAAATGTATGTGGTGAGGGTCGGACATTTTGTTCTGAATCATGATGGGCATTGAACTATGACGTATGTTAGGGAAATATGCCTTTTAGGAATGCCCTTAATGAAATGCGATAAAATATGGAACGACAAATTCTGGAATATCTCGCAGTTGAGTATTGAAAAGAATGACATTTTTAAAGTGTTGTATCATGTAGAAGGTATAATGAAAACATTGTTATTGTTTAAAGTACTGTATCATGTAGAAGGTATAATGAAAACATTGTTATTGTTTAAAATAAACATTCTGGACCTGGTATGGCCAGGTTTGTTGACTGTCGTCTGCCTACGTGTACCTATTATTGCCTGTATGCACCGTGCCTGACCTTTTACTTGACCTGTCATATATCCATCAGTATTGTTGGTGTGCCAATCAAAATTTGAAGACCAAATTGACCTGTTATTTGGGATGATTAAAGTAGTACAGTCAAATAGATCTCTGCCTTTTGTTGTTGTTTTTACGAACAAATATTTGGTTGATTTTCTTGTTTTTATTTATTTATAGGCCGCGTGTTGGGAACAACGAGTTATTTTTCCCTGGTTATACACATTTTTTTTTTCCTCTCTAAAAGAGGCTGGGCATTGATGTGGGCAAAATTTGTTGGCTATAACCCAGGGGCGTCACTAGGTGGATGCCGTGGGGGGCGGGCCACCCCGTGTGACACATCAGGGGGGGGGACAACAACATTTAAAATTCCTATATTCCCGTTATTTGGCACTGGTAAAAAACTCGGAGTTTTCTTGGTCAAGTCGTGAGGGAGTAACACCACGAGCTCCTGTCCCGAGTAACACCACGAGCTCCTGTCCCGAGTAACACCACGAGCTCCTGTCCCGAGTAACACCACGAGCTCCTGTCCCGAGTAACACCATGAGCTCCTGTCCCGGGTAACACCATGAGCTCCTGTCCCGGGTGATACCAACCCTAGTGACGCCTCTGCTACAACCAATAATTCTACAACAGCAATAATTTTAACAAATTGTAACGATAGGAAAGATTCGTTGAGGGGCATACGAATAAAAAACAAATTGTGAAATGTTTACGGATTTGCATTGAAAAATTTGCGGAACAAAGAAATGTTGATTTTATATACCAGTACAAGGTAGTCGAGCAATGAAGATTACAACGTAGCATTTGCTGAGAAAAATATTTCCATTTCCTTCAGAATATGCCAATGCTATGAGATTCAAAGAATGCTATTTAAAAGTTAGTCTAATCAAATATTATGTTTATATAATCTACGGTGAGCAAATGTTAGGCTGGTGTAGCGGATTTAAGCGGAGGACTGCAGCAAATAAATTATTTTATACTTAAGTTAACATTACATTGCATTTCAGAAAAGGTATAATTTATAATGGTGTAATAAAATTATTATGACATTATAAATGAATACATGACAAAGTGAAAAACTTAAACCAAAGTTGTAGTTTTATTAAATTTACTAAATTTGTTATTGGGATATTATCTAGATGTCAGACAAATTGAATGATAGAATCAGTTCAATGAGACAAGCTCACGCTACCAAACATTTTAATATTTAGAAGGAAAAAAAATCAGAAGTGAACTTACTATTTGAGATTATCTGTAGATCTGTTTATTCTAGTTGAACTTCATGCAGGAAAAAAACTTTGTGCACAAATATATGTGCATCCAAATAAGGGGAGCATTAGCAGCAAATTTCTTTCACACATGGACATTTTCAGCAAATTTCTTTCACACAAGGACATTTTCAGCAAATTTCTTTCACAACATTTTCAGCAAATTTCTTTCACACAAGGACATTTTCAGCAAATTTCTTTCACACAAGGACATTTTCAGCAAATTTCTTTCACACATTGACATTTTCAGGCAAACACTTATAAATTCAAATACTTTCTGTGACATACCAACTGCCTGTTACATAATTTTAAGCTAGCGCTCCTCCGTGGCTCTATCAATATCAGTAGTGATAGGACTTAGCCAGGGGCGGAATAAGACTCCATGGGGCCCCTGGCTGCAATTAAATGGGTGCCTTACGCAGCTAGCGTCCCTTTAATAAAATAAAAGCTTGCAGCTAATATAAGACTGTAATTAAATATTAATCATGGAAAAGAAAACGATCTTGAAGAAATAACTTTTCGCCGTTATGTTACAATTGAGTGTGAAAAGAAAAATTTCAAAATTAAATTCCATCACTGGGAAATAAATCCCGACATCGCTTGCATCACAAGCATATACTCTTCCACTCAGCCAGCAGAGCTTATAAAAAAAGAGATATTTTAAAAATATAAACCGTATTTTAAAATATGTTCTCTTAGTGAGCCAATGAAATCAAGTTTTTCGATTATTAAGACTATCATGTCTGAATAGCGATCAGTTTAATATGATATAGTAGATTTATGTATTTATTTAATTAATTATATTTTAAAACATTTGTACACTTTTATTATAACATATAAAAAGTTTGGGTGCCCCAAAACCGTCGGAGGCCCCTAGCCCGTTCAGCCCCCCCCCCCTTAATCCACCATAGGAGGTAGCCGTTCAAATTAACAAAGACGAGCCCAACTTCAAGGCGGTTGTCCCAATGTGTTTTGGCGGGTCCCAAAGAACTCTTTGGTGGGCTGCACTTTGCCCCGCCCCTTATATAATGTATACAATTTGATAAACATTATGTACAAATCACATTATCAAATCAAATATCTGAACACTCATGATAAATTATCGCGTTCACACAACGTCTCACATAGACATAGTGTGACAGTAATCTCACATAGACATATTTTAGACGGTGGAAAACATTGGTGTGGAAAACAATATTATATCAACATATAACGCATGCACATACACACACTCACACATATTAATTAGTTAAATTTCATCAACTTTTCTAATCTAAAAATAGGTCAAATAACCGGGACGTGCATGTTTATTGACACCTGATATTGAAATGTGTTAAATGTACAAGTTGTACGACACCTGATATTGAAATGTGTTAAATGTACAAGTTGTGCGACACCTGATATTGAAATGTGTTAAATGTACAAGTTGTACGACACCTGATATTGAAATGTGTTAAATGTACAAGTTGTACGACACCTGATATTGAAATGTGTTAAATGTACAAGTTGTACGACACTTGATATTGAAATGTGTTAAATGTACAAGTTGTACAACACCTGATATTGAAATGTGTTAAATGTACAAGTTGTACGTCTTGTGTACAAACATGACCCCCTAATCAGCAATCCCTTGCGACACGCTACTCCAAATATTACACCTTGGTCTAGCTGCAGTCTAGCAGTTATTATAGAGCTGCTCAAACAGCTAAAAGTAAAATGTTTGAACTGAGGTGAATAGTTAATTATTTAAAGACATGAACGAGACATCATTAGTATTTAACATAGCAAAAATTAACTCGAATAATTAAATGATTCTAATTTAAGTTAAGACTTTTTTTGGTAGGAAAAAGGGGGGTAATCCAAAATAGAGAAATAGCTACTCTAAGAAAATTATGAAGTCCCTTGAATTAAGCTATTTCTTCTAAAAATATCGAATATTTTCGGCTTACAACAAATGTTATTTAAACACTACAACCATTGCCGCAAAATCTCGTTATACCAAGTTTGGATTTAACTTCTTATCTTATCTTAGATATACAGACGCCCCTTCTATGCAGAAGATTATTGCGTCCACAGACCATGAGAGATGATCTGTTGGCAAGTGATGCAGCGGTCACAGGCCACGGCTATAGGGGTTCCACGCATTACCCCAAGCGCCTAACTATTGTCTAGTTAGGTACCCATTCGGAGCTGGGTGACTCGGGGACTCCTCAGGCACCGAGAACAAATCCTCACTTTCGTGTGGATTCGAACTCGTGACCATCAGTATGACAGTCGAGAGCGCTACCTCTCGACCACCACGTCCCACTTATTTTATTAATTGGATTTATTTTATTTTATTTTAAACTAGAAATTGGTGCTCGTGGGGATTTGTTTCGAACCTGAATACACTCATAAAATCACATCACATTCATCAGTTTTTTGTGTTTTTTTTTTCAATTTTATTTGAAACGAAAGCTATAATTTCAATAAATATTTCTTCACCCCTGTATTGCTTTTTTGGGGGTTGTAAATTTTGTATTATGCATTTATGTAGTTTTTTCACCTAGGGGTCGCGGGGGAAGTTTAGACTGTAAAAAGGGGTCCGTGGGTCAAAAAAGTTTGGGAACCACTGCTCTAGATTGTTTTTAAAAAAATGGGGAAAAAAGTTAAGCATATACCAAAAACAGACATTCGGGACCCCCGGCCCAGAAGGAAATGACATTAGAAGTTCAGTGCTCTGTAGCATTTTAATTTGGGCTACCAAGATTTTATTTAAAAATTTTGTTTAAGATCAATTCTTTTACACAAAACTTAACGCATAAACTTATTTAAGCAAAAAAAAAAAAAAAAAAAAAAAAAAAAAAGGACATGATGGGGCCCATTCAGTGCGAGATTTAAAGTTGAAAACACCCGTTCATTTCAATTTGCATAATAACATGTATACTATATTGTCATTATTTGTCAAGACCATTAAAATTTGATTGGGCAAACTATCTTAAACATTTTCCTGAAAAGTTTGGTTACGATCCATAAATTTACCAAGTAGCTAGCGCTTAAATTATTTTTTATATCGCTAATATAAGCAAACAAAAAAAAAACAAAAAAACAAACAAACAAACATTAAGGGACCCAGGACCCATTCAGGGCAAGATATAAAGTTCAAAACATCTGTTCATTTGAATATGGATGATAATGAATACACTTATCATTATTTGTCAAGACCTTTAATAATTGAATTGGGGAATAAAATCTTAATAGTTTACGAAAACAGGTATTATGTGCCCCCAGCCCCAAAAGAGCGGCACTTAGGAGATGAACTACCTATAGTATTTTAATATTGGCTATCAAGAATATAATTACAAAATTTGGTTAAGATCCATCAATTTATCAAGTAGATAGCGCTTAAACTAATTTTTATAAAGCTCATATAAGCAAAAATTGATATTAAGGGCCCCCGGCGCCCCGTTAAATGGAGAAACAAAAGTAGCCAGTTACCATTCCGGAAGGGTACTCAACAGTCTCAAAAATTTTCATGACGATCGGATGAATGGTTTAGTCAGTTATAAAGGACAAGCACACACACACACATACAGACATACTTTGATTTTTATATATATAGATATATTTAAAAATAAAAAATTTCTACACAAGCAATAACAGAGATATTTCATCATACTTGCAAGGGACATAATATTCATTTGTGTTTGCATTAAAAAAATTAGTGGATTATCTTCCTTCTTAATCTTTGCGGTAACTAAACCCTCGGCGGCTGAATCCGATTATACGTTCCCAAATTGGTTACATAGCAATTAATTCTGCGTTCTCTTCCTTTGTCTTTTAGGTTGAGATTTAGAATTTTTATTTGTTAATTTAGGGTTTGGGTTAGGTTTAGAATTTTAACAGTTGAATTTTCCAATTTCTTTGGTACGCGGCATATCAACAAAGATGGCGGCCATGTTGAGTGGGTGGGAACGTCAACCAGGATTTTACCCCATCGGCTCGTGACATGCTCTGACGGAAACAATTTGATTAAAGAAAACAATTAAACAACCCGTAAAAACAAAGTTGTGGACAAAAATTCCCATATATATGAGACATAACTAAAAGTGTAGATTATGTGCTATGTAATATGCACCACGTGACAGACGCTGTGACATCGAGGGCCGAATTGAAATACCAGTAACTTGTGGAGGTAAAATACAGCAGAAATGGTACATAGAGATACATACAGATACATAGACATACATAGAGGAAAATAGAGATACACAGAGGTACATAGAGATACATAGACATACATAGACATACATAGCGATACATAGAGGTACATAGAGATACATAGACATACATAGAGATACATAGAGATACATAGAGATACATAGAGATACATAGACATACATAGAGATACATAGAGATACATACAGATACATAGAGATACATAGAGGTACATAGAGATACATAGACATACATAGAGGTACATAGAGATACATAGACATACATAGAGATACATAGAGGTACATAGACATACATAGAGATACATAGACATACATAGAGGTACATAGACATACATAGAGATACATAGAGGTACATAGACATACATAGAGATACATAGAGGTACATAGAGATACATAGACATACATAGATTTACATAGAGATACATAGAGGTACATAGAGATACATAGACATACACAGAGATACATAGAGGTACATAGACATACACAGAGATACATAGAGGTACAAAGAGGTACATAGACATACATAGAGATACATAGACATACATAGAGTTACATAGAGATACATAGAGGTACATAGAGATACATAGAGGTACATAGAGATACATAGAGATACATAGAGGTACATAGAGATACATAGACATACACAGAGATACATAGAGGTACATAGACATACACAGAGATACATAGAGGTACATAGAGGTACATAGACATACATAGAGATACATAGAGGTACATAGACATATATAGAGATACATAGAGATACATAGACATACATAGAGGTACATAGAGGTACATAGAGATACATAGACATACACAGAGATACATAGAGGTACATAGACATATATAGAGATACATAGAGGTACATAGAGATACATAGAGGTACATAGAGATACATAGAGGTACATAGAGATACATAGAGGTACATAGACATATATAGAGATACATAGAGGTACATAGAGATACACAGAGGTACATAGACATATATAGAGATACATAGAGGTACATAGAGATACATAGAGGTACATAGACATTTATAGAGATACATAGAGGTACATAGAGATACATAGAGGTACATAGAGATACATAGACATACATAGAGATACATAGAGATAAAATAAAAATGCATTAATTTAATGGTGGTATATTTGGTCGATCTGATTTAAAAAAGAATACATTTTTAGGTTACACAAAGTCCATGTGCGAAATTTCAGTTTGATAGGATCACGGGAAGTGGGTCATTTTTTATTTTTGTTTTTTTTGCGAGTGAGACCACGACAGATAGAGAGACAAGACGGTGAAATTAATATAAGGGATTTAATGATGTTAGACAAACATTACAAAAACACTACAGTTTATGTGTGTATGTGTGTGTATGTGTGTGTATGTATGTATGTGTGTGTATGTGTGTGTATGTGTGTGTGTATGTGTGTGTGTGTGTATGTGTGTATGTGTGTGTGTGTATGTGTGTGTGTATGTGTGTGTATGTGTGTATGTGTGTGTATGTGTGTATGTGTGTGTATGTGTGTGTATGTATGTGTGTGTATGTGTGTGTGTGTATGTGTGTGTATGTGTGTATGTGTGTGTATGTGTGTATGTGTGTGTATGTGTGTGTATGTGTGTGTATGTATGTGTATGTGTGTATGTGTGTGTGTGTATGTGTGTGTATGTCTGTATGTGTGTGTATGTGTGTGTATGTGTGTGTATGTGTGTGTAAGTGTGTGTGTGTGGCTATGAAGACGTTTGTGTGTAGAACGATATGAACATCATACACTTATCCAGTGCGGCAACACTCGTAAAAATTTTTTCTTAAAGGAAATATAAATGTAAGCTTATACAGACTGTTTTAGGTTGGAAAATATGAACAAAGATTAAAAATTACCGTACATGAAATATTGAGTCGACTTTAAACTTCCTTTCCTGAAAAAAGTAAACAACATGAAAAAAATTTTTTTTTCAAAAATTAATTCTAACTATTGAAGAACACTTTCTGTTCTTAATTAAACAAAACAAGTTGATGTTGCCATTTAATATATTGGATTTTCCTATTTAAGCTCAAAATAAAGTTAGAAATGACAGGAGTAGCAAATCTTGCATGTAATCTAATAACTCACTACAGTTGAACATTTTCTCCCCTTTCAAAATGCTTTGAAAGTTTAAGTCTTTCATTGTTGTTGAAATGTTTTCACTTTAACTTGAATCGACTATCTTTAGATAACAATACAGCGATGTTCTAATTTGACCACTGGTCAGATATGTTTTCACTTTAACTTGAATCGACTATCTTTAGATAAGAATACAGCGATGTACTAATTTGACCACTGGTCAGATATGTTTTATGGGTCATAAAGTCGAATCTATACTCTAGGGGCGTGAGTGGTAGATTTTTGTGTGCAAATTTTATTCCAAAATTTGACCCGATCAGACAAAAAGGCAAGTTTAGAAAAATGCCAAAAATATAAAAAAGTTGACATCAAAGAAATCAGAGTGTACGATTAACTCATTTGATGTTCCAATTATGTTCTGTATCAACTTGTTTTTTTTGGTCGTAATGATTATTTTGTTTTTCAAGTTCTACCCTAAAAATTGGTTGCCTAATATCAGAGCTCGCCATATTTCCAATGAATAAATAAAAATAATTTTAAAAAAATACAAAGCACTTTTTTTCTAAACAAGCTTTTGGGGTTTAAAAAAAACAAAACAAAGCAAAACAAACTTATCCATCAATTTTGTTGTTTTTTTTTTGTTGAGGCTGTATTCAAAATGAATCTCAAATAATTGACCCCTCTCTGTGTTAATAAAAAATGTATTGTTTAAGTGCATAAATGTCAGTGGTTCTGGTTCTTTCATGATAATAAATTAAGTTTTCCAACATGACATAATAAATAGAGTTGGCAGTGAATTTAAACGTCCGCCAGAATTAGTATCAAGATTGTTGCAGCTTCAGGAATCAACGAGAATTGGTGGATTGACAGATCAAACTGCTGGCCACACTTTAGTCGGTCAAGGTCAACCATAAACTGTTATAGCCAACCATAAACTGTCATAGCCCAACCATAACTGTCATAGCCAACCATAAACTGTCATAGCCAACCATAAACTGTTATAGCTAACAATAAACTGTCATAGCCAACAATAAACTGTCATAGACAACCATAAACTGTCATAGCCAACAATAAACTGTCATAGCCTACAATAACATATTATAGCCAACAATAAACTGGCATAGCCAACAATAAACTGTCATAGCCAACAATAAACTGTCATAGCCAACAATAAACTGTCATAGACAACAATAAACTGTCATAGCCAACAATAACATATTATAGCCAACAATAAACTGGCATAGCCAACAATAAACTGTCATAGCCAACAATAAACTGTCATAGCCAACCATAACATATTATAGCCAATCAAAAAATGTTATAGCCAACCATAAACTGTCATAGCCAACCATAAACTGTCATAGCCAACAATAAACTGTTATAGCCAACCATAAACTGTCATAGCCAACAATAAACTGGCATAGCCAACAATAAACTGTCATAGCCAACAATAAACTGTCATAGCCAACAATAAACTGTCATAGCCAACAATAAACTGTCATAGCCAACCATAACATATTATAGCCAATCATAAAATGTTATAGCCAACCATAAACTGTCATAGCCAACCATAAACTGTCATAGCCAACCTTAAACTGTCATAGCCAACAATAACATATTATAGCCAACAATAAACTGGCATAGCCAACAATAAACTGTCATAGCCAACAATAAACTGTCATAGCCGTAACACCATGAGCTCCTGTCCCGAGTAACACCACGAGCTCCTGTCCCGAGTAACACCACGAGCTCCTGTCCCGAGTAACACCACGAGCTCCTGTCCCGAGTAACACCACGAGCTCCTGTCCCGAGTAACACCACGAGCTCCTGTCCCGAGTAACACCACGAGCTCCTGTCCCGAGTAACACCACGAGCTCCTGTCCCGAGTAACACCACGAGC
>MUZC01001916.1:496843-508296 GCA_002072015.1 Radix auricularia | reverse complement strand
AGTCATAGCCAACAATAAACTGTCATAGCCAACAATTAAACTGTCATAGCCAACAATAAACTGTCATAGCCAACAATAAACTGTCATAGCCAACAATAAACTGTCATAGCCAACAATAATCTGTCATAGCCAACAATAAACTGTCATAGCCAACAATAAACTGTCATAGACAACCATAAACTGTTATAGCCAACCATAAACTGTCATAGCCAACAATAACATATTATAGCCAACAATAAACTGTCATAGCCAACCATAAACTGTCATAGCCAACCATAGACTGTCATTTAAAAAAAAATAATTATCCCTTACAGACCATGAAGGTCCATGGGAGCAAGTGAAGTAGCGTTCATAAGTTTCATTGACCACTAACGAGCATGGGGTTGTGTGGTTAGCACAATGCCCCGGGGGCCTTGCCAGATCCGCGGTTCGGTAGTCCAGCTCGCTACAACTTAGACCACCGCGCCCCCCCATAGACTGTTATAGCCAATCATATGCTGTTTTTCCAACCAGAAACAAGTTCAGTTGTATGTGGTGTATTTGTAAATGAGTTTCTAGACCCTAATGTATCAGCCATGTGGACTAATGAGTAAAGAAAACTAGTTTCTTAACACTAAGCCAGAAAAATCTTGACTATTACACTAGTCGTTAAAAGATTCATTGGTAACATGGGGTAAGAGTGAAGATGGGGGAGGGGGATACAAACCTCAAAATGGGATCCTTAGCACTGAATATCGCAATGAAACGTAGGACGCAATAATCTTCTTTATAGAAAGACTATCTATAAAAGATAAGATACAATTTTCTTAGGCATTGGTTTTATAGTTACGTCTGTTGTTAACGATTAATTTATATTTAATCGTTTTCTTTTGAAAATTAACGATTAATTAATCGTTTATTTCGATTGACTTAAAAAAAATTAAACTTATGATGATTAAACGTTTCATGTTTAAAATCTAAATAACACTGGAATGTCTCATTTATAAAACATCTTTTAAGCAACTACGCAGAAAGACAAGTGTGTTGACATTTGGTTCAAGTGACGAGCGGGTCTGATTGACAATATAACCAGCCGAGCTGTACAATCATACACATGGAACTGAGGTAACTGGTATGCTCAAAACAGTCTTGGCAAGGAATGACATTATCGGATAATGGTGTTATTACGTTTCCACCATTGTAGAGAGTTTATGGATTCAGGAACTTTAATCTGCATTTTGTAACACAATAATTCATCATTTTTATGTTCTGAGTCAAACTCAATTACTGCCATTAGCTTAAAAGTGTTAGAAACATTTTGAACATTCCCGCCAGTTTAAAACCAAAATGTTCATGTAATCGTCAGGAAAATTTATTATTTATCGGCCACTATTTATTATTATTATTTAAAAAAAAAAAAAAACTTTTTTACTTCCAATAATTTGTAAGTAATGGGTCGATTAATCGTTAAAAATAATTTTATTTTAACATTTTTAACGATTAATCGAGAAATTAATCGTACATTTCCGCAACCCCTATTTAAAACAAATCATTTAATTTTGTTAAGTAATACTGAAACAAAATTGAATAACACTCTTTTATTTGATTGAGATCCGCTGATCTCGCTCTATCATAGGACATCTTTTATATTATTGTTGAAACTATCATTAAACAGCCCACAAAATTGACGCGGATTGTGTGTGTGTGTCTGTGTGTGTGTGTGTGTGTTTGAGTGAGAGTGTGTGTGTGAGTGTGTGTATGTGTGTGTGTGTATGTGTGTGTGTATGTGTGTGTATGTCTCTCTCTCTCCCTCTGTGTGTGTATATATTGTGAAGATCCAAGGGTCGTTCTTCTGTTTATTTTCTCTATCTACTCTCACTCCTCAACTCTAACTTCACACACTTGAATTCTCAGTATTTAACCATTAACTCCAAGACAGAATCACAGTTAATTTAGGTTTAATCTCTTAACTTCTGAACCTTAAATCGACCATCTTCCTTAACTCAGTCTCTCTGCTTATCTCCGTCTATCTGTCCGTGTGTCCCCCTGCGTGTGTGTGTGTTGTCTGTGAGTCAGTCCCTTCGTTCCTCTTCTACATGTAGGCTCCGCCCCCCCCCCAGACTCCCAACTCCAACCGTCCGAAAGTCAACTGTCAATCAACTAGTACCTCCCCTTAGATAACACGGGGGTAGGTGGGTTTGACGTTCCCCGTCATGGTCAGTAATCCCCCCCCCTTTTTCCTCGTCGGCTCCTTTTATCTAACTTACGGCCGAGTACCTCGGTCTGCCCTACCTGACACCCGGGCTAGATTATTTGCCCGCCTGGTCAGTTCCCGTCTTCAAAGATTCCCAATTCAAGCGAGCAGTTCGCACCTCTGGCCACCTGGACTCGCTCGCTCGTCCCGCGGCANTGGGGGCTGGGGGTGGGGAGGGGTAGGGAGGGTGAGGGGGGTAGTGGATTTCTTTTGTTCTGGTCATTTTCTACACGATCAGTTTTTTTAGCCACATATTCTTGAAACTTGAAATAATTTGTGATATCAAGCTCAGAATTTTTCAGTGAGTTCAAATTGACGATTTAATCCTCAGCTGAAAGTAAACTGCATCGTTAGTCTATTACCCACTTGGGATATCGGGCAGCTTCAGACCTAGACAATGATGCTACGCGGAGGTGATTTGGTATGAATTGTCTACCTTTTTAACTTACGTTGGCGTCATCAGCAACAATGACGTCATGGCACTAGCAAACATGAGTCCTTTCACGGTACTAGCAACTATGAGGTCATTGCACTAGCAACTATGACGTCATGGCACTAGCAACCATGACGTCATGGCACTAGCAACTATGACGTTCTATCATTAGCAACTATGACGTCATTGCACTAGCAACTATGACGTCATGGCACTAGCAACCATGACGTCTTGACATTAGCAACCATGACGTCATTGCACTAGCAACCATGACATCCTGTCATTAGCTATCACAACGTCCTGACATTAGCAACCATTAGTCAAGGTATGAGAATCAATGACTGAATTTGTTGTAAAATTGTTGTGAAAATGTTGTGAGCTGTGTTCAGGTAAACTGAACACTTGAGTGTCACGCCATGACTTTGCAGAGTTCGCCCAGGGCTTATATAGTGTGAGATGGAGCAGGGCGAGTGAAATGTGAATACAGTGTCGAGTAGAGGTCAGTGTGTAGTGTGCGGCGGACGATAGGACGGTGCAGTGCTAGGCGAGTGTTTGTCATACATTTTATCGAGGTGTCTCGAATGTTGTTACACTCACGAGAAGAGGGACTTGTATGGAATAAGCCTGTGTTTGGAAATACTGGATGGCTGGGTTGATTTTATTGTGTTACTGCAGCTATTGTATTATTGAAACAGTATCTATACATAAATTATTATAACAATAAAGAATCCTATTATTATTGATAAGAGTCGAGACTTCTGTCTTAATTACATCCAGAACCCAGAACGCAACATCATGACGTCTTGACATTAGCAACCACGACGTCCTGAAATTAACAAATAAAGCGCCGCCTACCGACCCGGCACCATCAACTTTAGTTTTCCAGTCATCCCTTAAAGAAAAAACAATTACGTTGATGTTGACAATTACAACTTTTAGAAACTTTCTCCTGGAGTTTCATAAGATTATAAGACGTCATTAGGGAAATGATAGCAAACCTTTTTGACAAAGGTGAAAACTAAAGATAAAGACCGTCACCAATGCTGTTTGATCCAGTTTTTGTATTACGATATGTGATCCGCCCGATTCCAAATCAAATCTGGAAATTTTCCCCCAACTTCCCCCGCTCAGTTGTAAGAAATGCTACAAAGAAATAGTCGTCTCTGAACTCTGAACACTTTATTTAAACTAACCCTAACCCTTTCCTAATCCTAACCTAACCCTAACCTGTAAGAAATGCTACAAAGAAATGGTTGTCTCTGAGCTCTGAAAACTTAATTGACTAAATAATTAATGTAGCTTTAATTTCATCGGCGACTGGATTTAGTGAAGTCAATAATGAGCTCGTTACACAAGGTGAGGGGCCTGGGTTAGGGTTAGGGTTAGGGTTAGGGTTAGGGTTAGAGTTAGTGTTAGGGTTAGGGTTAGGGTTAGGGTTAGGGTTAGTGAAGTCAATAATGAGCTCGTTACACAAGGTGAGGGGCCTGGGTTAGAGTTAGGGTTAGGGTTAGGGTTAGGGTTAGGGTTAGGGTTAGTGAAGTCAATAATGAGCTCGTTACACAAGGTGAGGGGCCTGGGTTAGGGTTAGGGTTAGGGTTAGGGTTAGTAAAGTCAATAATGAGCTCGTTACACAAGGTGAGGGGCCTGGGTTAGGGTTAGGGTTAGGGTTAGGGCTAGGGTTAGGGTTAGGGTTAGGGTTAGGGTTAGGGTTAGGAGTAGGGTTAGGATTAGGGTTAGGGTTAGGGTTAGGGTTAGTGAAGTCAATAATGAGCTCGTTACACAAGGTTAGGGTTAGGGTTAGGGTTAGGGTTAGGGTTAGGGTTAGGGTTAGGGTTAGTGAAGTCAATAATGAGCTCGTTACACAAGGTGAGGGGCCTGGGTTAGGGTTAGGGTTAGGGTTAGGGTTAGTGAAGTGAATAATGAGCTCGTTACACAAGGTTAGGGTTAGGGTTAGGGTTAGGGTTAGGGTTAGGGTTAGTGAAATCAATAATGAGCTCGTTACACAAGGTTAGGGTTAGGGTTAGGGTTAGGGTTAGGGCTAGGGTTAGGGTTAGGGTTAGGGTTAGGGTTAGGGTTAGGGTTAGGGTTAGGGTTAGTGAAGTCAATAATGAGCTCGTTACACAAGGTGAGGGGCCTGGGTTAGGGTTAGGGTTAGGGTTAGGGTTAGGGTTAGGGTTAGGGCTAGGGTTAGGGTTAGGGTTAGGGTTAGGGTTAGTGAAGTCAATAATGAGCTCGTTACACAAGGTGAGGGGCCTGGGTTAGGGTTAGGGTTAGGGTTAGGGTTAGGGTTGGGGTTNGGAATCTCGGTGTGTTGGTGTTAGATTTTAACTCGAGATGCCACGTAGATCTAATAGACATACAAATTAATCATGTAAGTGAGTACAAGTGCATACTCAATCATATATATATATATATACATATAAGACTATTCGCCCAGCTTTGTATTTATGTTTTATAGATTAAAAGTTAACTTAATTGTTTTAAGCCATTAGAATCATGCATATTTTAAAATACTTAATATTGTGTTCTATTGAGCTTCTTTCTTTCATTTCACTTTTATGTCATTTGTATATTTTTTTTTAATTCATGTAAAACCGTCGAAAATCAAAATGTATCATGTTTGTTACTTTTACTTATTGCAATGTTTCAGGTCTTTTTTCAAGTTAGAATTAACAGAGAGTAAAAAAGATATTACTATGTTATTTCTTTTGCTTTATATTTTTCTACTTTTGATCGGGAAACATTCAGGTATGTATTCATATTTTTTTAATAATCAACTTAACTACTTTAATTATTGCAAACATTAAATGTTTTTGTCAAAAAACAAGCACAAACGATATTTATGATACTTTCAACAAATAAATAATATTCAGCTTTCGGACTTAAGTCCTTTATAATAGAAATAAAACTATTTAAACTTTTTCATTGAATAATAATAATTTATCTCTAGTGTTGCGTAGTTGTTTTCTAAGGAAAATTACATTTTTTAAGGCACATGTTTCACATACATTCAGTACAATTATTTGTTTCAAAATAGTACATTTTGGAGTTAACAAGATTATTTTTCCCTAATAAAACATAAAACTTCATTTCCCAACAGGCGTAAAGGGTCTCAAATTAACATTACCTGATCCAGTTTGTTACAATAAATGTGGCAAATCAGTGAATGACAATTATTGTATCTTCACTTGCATTGTTCTTAAAGACGAACCAAATGAGACATTTGAAGATCTTGGCTTTCACAAATTGGGAGAAAAAGGATATACCCCGGTGAGCTAAACATTTCTTGCATTTTTGTTGTTCATATTCCAGAAAAAAAAATTAAATGTTAATATTATTGTATCTGCTAACCTTAGATTTACTTCTTTACAGTTTATTGAAATCATTACAGCGAAGATATATATATATATCAAAAAACTTTAAATAGATGGATGGATGGATGGATGGATGGATGGATGGATGGATGGATGGATGGATGGATGGATGGATGGATGGATGGATGGATATTTTTGTGTTTATGAATCTATGGCTGAAATTATATTTCTCATTGATTCCAAGTTGGAATATTAAAGTTCCTAGTTTGTCTAGGCTTCTTCAAAAGGAATGTCGGTGTTTACTGTTATTCAAAGTATTTATTCAAGTTCCGTTAAATAGCATATTATACTTTCGACCATATATAAGTTGCCGATTGTTTCAATTTTAAATTATATTTTATGATTACCCAATAATATTCCAAGTCGTCTATTGCATTTAATAATTATTCTTTTTAAGTTTTAAGAATGGTAACCATTCTCTCAGTAAGTATCGCCCAGCTGTATAATTCAGTTATGAAAACAATTTGTTAAAACTTTATTATTTCATTTAAACTGTGCAATAAATTATGTGCCATAAATTAACACATTAAAAAATTACACTTATATTTGATAGCATTTGAGAATCATTAGTCTTATTATTAGATTGATTCTCAAATGCTATCAAATATAAGTGTAACATTAGTCTTATTATTAGGTTGTTACATCATAATCTGATAAAAGTTAATTAACACTTTTATATCATGTTCCGTTAGGGACAGCTCATAACTAAAGGAATCCTGGATAAGACATACTTTTATGGAAACGAGTATCAAAGCCGGACTAAGGACGTTCTGTCGTCATTTCGGTGGCATGTTGTCTTGTAATAACGGTAGTGATCGCCAGAAGCGACACACGGTACTGAACAAGTTAAAAGATATGGCACGAAAAATAACTCGTTTTGATCTTCAGCGTAAACTTGCTCCACATGTAAATAAGATTTTTTTTTCGCGCTGTTAATTGGCTGTATGAGTCTGTAGGAGTTTGAAGGACCAATCGCTATCGAGGACAGGACAGGTACCTGCCTTTTATTCTTCAAGATTGTAGATGTGACTCAAAGAGCAAACATGTGTAACAATATATGTGTTACAGCCTGTGATCAAAGTTAAAGCACTTCCAGAATAGGCCGGCTAATTTGCATTCTTGTTTAGAATTAAGGCCTAGTTCAATTCACATACAAATAGAATTGTACATTCAACATTGTTCGGCCTTTTGCAAAGTGACCGGGAATCTCGGTGTGTTGGTGTTAGATTTTAACTCGAGATGCCACGTAGATCTAATAGACATACAAATTAATCATGTAAGTGAGTACAAGTGCATACTCAATCATCATGATCATTGAATCAAATGTGTATTATTGCGACCTCTCTAAGACCTAACAGAAGAAGAATAATCTGACCAGCTATTTGGTGCCTTCAACTGGTGCGCTTCACTTAGATAAGAAGAAAACCATGTGCGAAAAAAGTTTTTAAGGAACTAAAGAACAAGTGATCTAGGCTTAAATTGCTACCCAGAAAACTGAGGAATAGCCAAAGCTGATGTTCGATGGAACGTGTCAATTATGATTTTGAGAAAATGATAATGCATTGTGCATTAACTACTGGGCCGATAGTTTCTCATGTGCGCAATTAATGTAAACCCGTTCTTTTCACGAAGGTACTCAGTGGCCATGTTTGGCTGTAAAGTAAATTTGGGCGCAGTACCTCAAATCTGTCGAGAAAGGTCTTGAGATAATATAATTACGGACGAAGATTTTTAAAAATATAAATATGAAATTGTAAACGCTTAATAATCAGAGAATGCCTCCAGAAATTTAGAAGCTGTCGTGCTGATAGTTCATAAAATTTGGACCATTTGCCTGACAAAAACAAATACGTTAAAAAATGTATCGTGTGTGCAACAAGTCTAGTTGCGGGTAAAGAAATGCCAGATTCATTGTTGGAGAATATTTAAAACCGACAAGGAAAACACTATTAGTTTAGTCCTTAACCATAAAACAACAGGGATTTTTTTAAATTGTAAAGTAATCATACTACACAATGCTATTTATTTTAACTTTGAAATACCAACCTCAGATAGACTTAAGGATAAATCACTTTCTTGTTCCTTATTTTTAAAAAAAACACACCAAACAATGTTCGCTCTCACCGTCTAGAGTCAGGGTGTGGAATTATTTGCTTGAGGAAACTGGGAAAACAGGAACATCATCAACATTTCAAAATATAAGAAGAACGCAGGACTACACAAAAATCATGGATAAGCGTAAGACGCAATACACTTGTGTATGGAATGAGCGTCTGCAACAGATTAGATCAGATAAAAAAGCGTAATACGATTCATAAAGCAAGGGATCAAACTGGGTTATATTAAATACACGATACATGAGATCGTGTCCGGGAAATATATTTTAAAAATATTCGAATCACTTTACGAACAAAAGATCACACTAAGATAACATCATTAATCTATGGAATAATATTAAAGGAAAGCTATTGAACATGAAAGAAAATCATTATTAAATGGAAACATGCTAGTTAACGTTATCAAATCAAATAATGGGATAGTACTGTGCGGTGAGTTAAAACGAAAAATTGGTTCCCTTTATGCAAAAAGGACACAAAAGAGTTACATATCTTATACGAGTATTTGGATTACATCCGGGAATGGGATTTGGCTAGGACATGATCCCTTTTTCTACGGTAACATAATACTGTAATGGACCCCACCAAAAAGTGGGAACATATCAAGAAAGGTAATATAACAGAAAATTAGGTCTCACTATATAAAAGGACCTTACTGGGCTATATTATCAAACAAAGAATGGCTTTGATTTGGGGGTAAGGAATTGGGCAACGTATCTGATCCCGTTATTAAACAGGACAATTAAAGGGTATTCTATCAAATTCAATTATGGACATACATTGGGAAAGGTTTCCAACAGGACTGGCTGCGCTCAAGTAATTCAACGGCATTGTAGTGCGGCTCGTAATACCAAAACCTAATTTTAAAACATGTCTGGTAAAGGTATATCGACCTAATAGGGATCCAGTTAATCAGCATAACCATATAAAAGGGAGCACAATAATTTATTTATAATGCAGACACAGCTGAGAGATTTACATATATAACTGATTTTATTATTTGTTTGAAACTTCTATTAAAATTTAGTGTGGACGAACAATTGACGAAACGTACTGTGGAACTTACAACAAAAATTGTAAAAAAAAGAGTGATTCAGTTTGGGAATATGAAACGAAAGTTGATTTTCCAGAGTTCTTAAACGCTACGTTCAGATGCTTCATAAATTCACACAACTTGACCAGCAATACTATAACATATACTCAACCAGTAGGTAAGCATAAAAATTGCCTATGTAATTTTTAAAATTAATGGGTTGTTTTGTCTGTATTATTATTATTATTATTTTATTTTATTATTATAATTATTCATCTTACTTAAAATAAAAAATAAAATTAATGTGCCACACAAAAACAGATGAAAAAACAACACACACAAAAAGACTTATATAAGGATGACAAAAAAAGAAGTCAATTTCAAAGTATTCATAGATTACATATAAGACAAGAAATTTCGATATGAAATGTTGCTGTACGTATTTCGGACTAATTAAATTAGATGTAATCGTTGTTTGTTGTCTCTTCTTACATTTGTTTAAATTCAGTTGCTCTACTACAGATCTTTTGTCTTCGCTAATAAAATAAGTAGACTAAAAGACTATGTGCATACTTGAATAAGAAGCTTTGAATTGTTTTTTACATTTAAATATTAAAATTAAATTTTTGTTTCCTAATATAAAAAGTAAATATTTAGTTGACTGCCTACGGATGAGAAATTTTATATCATTTAAATTTCATCGTCTATAACATAAACATGATAGGCTTGACACAGTTAAAACTTTGAATAATACTTTTTGTCATGAGAAAACAGAGATCCATTTTCATAGCCTTTACGTACCTTATGGGGCCAGAGAGCTGAAGGGCTTTTTCGGGAAGCCACACGGAGAGCTTGAGACTGCTGACTTTCTTTCACATGTATGATTTCATAAAAATTTAAAGCTTTAACAAAAAGATTACATTTCATAACGATTCAAGAAGATTGACCTGAAATGCTGTCTACATTCATTTATATAGACGATCATTCTACACTGAAGATTATTGCGTCCACAGAATTTGCCCGTCTCTTGGCAAGTGGCGCAGCGTTCACAGGCAATGGCCATGAAGATTCCACACAATGCCCAGCTGCCCTTATTTTTCTAGTTTGTGTTAGGTATCAATTAGCAGCTGGTTATAATCAGGGACATTCTCTTACCCGGAAAAAAATTTCCTGTCCTAACGTGTTTATAACATGTTTTAAACGAGGCGTCATGATGTTTGCTCGCCTTTCCTATTTAGTTTTGATAAAAACTGAATGTAAAATCAATAATTATAAACAACATCAAATGATATAATACAGTTTACAACCATAAACAGCGAACTGACTTATAAAATAAAAGTTCAGTTTTCGTACTCAGAATATATTAAATGTAGAAGAAAATGTTAATACACAATGAAGCCTTTCATAATCATTGCATAATACAATCAAGAAAATATTCTTCTAAAAAAATGATACACAATTGTATATTTATATTAGCTTCAGTATATTATTTTCATTGTTTTAAAAATGTATTTCCTACTTTTCCTTCAATATATTTGTTATAGCTGTTCAAGATCTCCTTTGGAGTTTAACAGTTAATGGCCGTCCTGTACTGACAGACAGTGAATGTAAAATGACTATTACAGAACAAAAAATGACTTTGCAATTTGAGTGCAAACCGAGGCCTTGTTACATTAACATATCAGTAAACGACGAAATGCCTTTACTAGCCACTAATCTAACGGAAACAGAACGAAATACAACAAACGGAGAGCTGTTAAATGTATCAGTAAAATTTGCTCCTTGCACCTGGGATACTGGCTTTACACAGTTAAACTGCACAATTAAAACAGGTATGTAATTTTCGGGGCGTAATTTTGCTAATGATTGATAAATTCTAAGAAAAGGAAATTAAGATATTTTTCTAATGCTATATATTTTAATATATACAGATATATATAATCATTTTAAAAAATTTTCAAAACCAAACATTCATTCTGATTTTATTTTAAATGAACATGAACAATTATTTCTATGTAATACAAGTGTTAAAAAATACTAATGAGAGAATGATCGATACAAAAATCTGCAACAATAAAGCTCATGTGACTTCTCATTTCAAGCACTATGTATGATTATTCCAGAAAAATTAAACACGTATTCAGTTTTTCAGACTTAAATCTTTAATAATAATAAATATATATATATATATTTCAAATTTTGCATTAAATATTAATTATTTCTCTCTAATATGGACACTTTTAAATATGACATTTAAGTTTTG
>MUZC01001916.1:478301-496123 GCA_002072015.1 Radix auricularia | reverse complement strand
TAGAATATTTACAACTCATCTCTCTAAATAAATGCTTCTTCATCCTTTTGATTCATTTCCCCCTTAAATTTAGCTTTTAGAGTATGTAAAGGAGAAAGTATAGTAGTTTAAACTCGTTTCAAACTAATGTGTTTGAATTAGGTATTTATAGTTTTTATTGTTTTTAAATTTATTTTTACTTAGTTTTTATTTTAATTTTATTTTTTTATTTTTTTTTTGCTTTTGTTTTAAATAGTTTTTGTATTATTGTTTGTTGAGTTTTTAATGCTCCCACAATCAAACTGTTTATGAACTGGTTCGTTTACTCTTTCACTTTTGATTACAAGTTCGTTTAATCAGTCACTCTTGATTATGACAAGCTCGTTTAATCTTTCACGTTTGATTACGACAAGTTCGTTTCATCTTTCACTCTTGATTACTACAAGTTATATTTTGTTTCCATGTTTGGATGATTGATGAAATATGGAACCATTTACTTTGTGTTTTTTGTGTGTTTCTTTTTTATATATTTGGTCACACGGTGTCATCAAGTGTAATATTGTTTAAATTGCTTGTTATTATCCGTGAGGAAAATAATGTTTACATTTCTTCCTCACTTTTACTGTCAACACTCTTTTTGGTAATGTATTGAATCTATTAGAAAACAATTAACACTTCTTGGGTTTGTAGAATTTTATTAATTAAGCATGCAACTCATTTTCAGTTATTTCTGTTATCTTTTCTTAACGAGATTTTAAAATTCCTCGACAATGTATTGTTGGACGATACACTGCAAATAATTAATACTTTATTTCAATGTTTTTGCGATATGAGTTTTTTTCGTTTTCTCTATTTTATTGTATTATATTTTTCAAATATATTTTAGATTTGGCTATGCATATATAAAGCTAAGAGGAAGGTGTAATCCAATTAACAATGATGATCAAATTGATGGTCGAAACCTAAGGTATTTGCTTTTTTTCTATAAAATGTTGTTGTAAAATGTGTTTGTCAAATGTATACAATTAGTATAAAGAATAAATATGGAATAATGAAATATACAAACATATATATAAAAAAACTATCAATTTTGAATTTTTGCTAAAGTAGTTATATAACTTTTTACGGATTTTCGTAATACTGGAATACTTACATACTACAATAGTAATAATTAGTGATCATTAATGGTTAAGAACTTTTACGGACACGTTGTACTTTAAGTTAACTATAAATACAAAAGAGTATATCTGTAAGACTGTTTCAGACTAAGAAAAGTATAAACAAAAACAAACGAAATATTCTCTGTCACATTAAAATAACACACAATGACATATTTCCTTAATGTTGTTTTTCATGTTTAACTAAATAAAAAAATGTTATTTCATTGTTCTTTATAGCCAAGATACAGGCCTACTTCAAGGAGATATTGGTATGTAAGCCTTTATTTGTCCTCCCATAAGAATAAATACGTGACTTAACTATTTTAAGGAAACGTTCGTTAAAAATAAATACCAAGTTATAGATATATCAAGAAAATCTAAAGTTAAATGTGTATTTCTTTTTACTTATTTTGACAATACGTGCGAATTAAGAGACATCACTACTATTACATAAATAATTCACTGAATAGATACGTATTGACGTGTTAGTAAAGAGTACATTCTCTTTTATATATCTTGCTATCAGATGAGTCTGGAAGTCAAATTTCTGAGTCCACAAAGTTTTAAGAATAAAGATACTGAAGAAGGTAAAGGTATTACACCATTCCTGTATAAAATGTTTAAAAAATGTATATCTTAGATTTCATAGGATCACGTTTATTAGTTTGTATTTTTCTATCCTTAAAACTATCAAAAAATGTTTCACTTAAATCGTACACCACACATATGTGTTTAATATAAAGAATATACTTTATTTGATAAGGACATATATACGACAAAATGTATTTATGCACTAATTACAGTTACAGCTAGTTAGTCTTCAACGTGCACCGACTGTACTTCGATCCTATATTTAGCTTTGGAATTTCCATTGTCAGAAATACAGTTAATAAAAATAAACCAGAAATTTTTGGAAACTCGGCACGGAAAAGTCTTGAAAGTCTTTATGTTTAATATCCATGATTTATTATGTGTTTAATATTTTATGTAATTAGCGCAAATACATACTACAAATCTAGTTTTTAGAGTGGGATGAATCATCCACAATTTCATACATAAATAATTTGTTGGCACATGTTATTGGTGATTTTGTGTAAATTTAAGATTTAAAAAAAAATAGTGTTGATCCTTACCGTACAGCATGACACAACTCTAAGTTCACTGTTTTCATGTGAACATGATTCTGAAATTCAATGGTTTATTAATATTGTTCATAATGATTTAACATAAATATATAACTTAAATTAATTATCGTATGAAAGATTGACAATACATATATAGAATAAATCTATTGCTTCCTGAAGATTATTTTAACAATTTTTTTTATTATTTTAAAGTTGTCTTTTGTAATGAAAAGATAAATGTGACCAAAAAATATGTATGGAATGAAAGTTAAAAAAAAAATCATCATCCAGTTTAATATATTAAGTGATTTTACAATGTGAACGGTTTTCATAATTCTTCTCTGCACTCTCCCACAAGGAAACACGTCAGGTTCAGTTGGTAATCTGGAAAGTGGCATGGAGTATTTACCTCTTTCCCACAAGTCAACACGTCAGGTTCAGTTAGTAATCTGGAGAGTGGCATGGAGTAGTTAACTCTTTCCCACAAGGCAACACGTGAGGTTCAGTTGGTAATCTGGAGAGTGGCATGGAGTAGTTATCACAGCGACCTTTCATCTGTGATGTTAACCTCAGAACCCTATAAGTCAATGACTTGTTGATATTGATTGGTCACCAGTGTTAATAGCTGGTAATTACTTGCAGTTGGCTAGACAATCATATTGGTTGGTTGTTATTATTATTGAAAAATAAGTATGCTTTTATTATACATGAGAAAACTATTTATTTAGAAAATAACCTTTAACTTCTTTGAGTGGGGGCGCTACTTTTAATCAAATGAGTGCATATTTTGAATGAAAGAGATACATTGATTAAATTGCCTTCATCTAAATTATCGTTTTAAAATGACACGAGCATGAAGTCATGTAAATTAAAATTATTTCATTTAAAATTATAAATGTATTCCTATATGTAGTATAGAAAATCAATAAAAATTTCGAATTTATATGTCTAGTATTTAATCTCCAAACAATTTGGATTGATTTTTTTTCTTAATATGAAATGTTAAAAAAATAAAATATTTAATTTTAATAAATTAAATTTACTTTTTAAAATATTTCAATACAAATTGATACATTCATGCATCTTTCATTATATTTGCATCATGTTATATATGCTTGCTTATAGAACATAATAATATTTATAGACCTTTTGATTAATGGAAATGTTGTGAAAATTGATATTTAGACATAATAATATATCACACATTGTCTCTCGGTCACACTGATAATATTTTGGAACATTGACATATTATATATAAAAATCTTTATATTACAGTTTTAAAATGTCTTTCAAAATATATATCATTCCTCTCAGACAATTAGATTCTATATCTTTCTTAAATAAAATTGTGTATTATTTTTAAATAGATCTTAAATACAGCAATTTTTATACTTTAGAGATACTGCAATTTACTTTGTGATACGATATATTTTTCTCATCTGTTTTACACTATATATTTGATTTTGGTTTGCACATCTAGAGTAAACCATGTAAATCTCCTGTCAAACCAATAATAACTATATGGTTTTGAAGGCAATTAATTAAACTGTTTACCATGTTAACAAATCTTTTTTTTAGACATCAAAACATTTACAGAATGTGCTTGCGTCCATAACTTATAAAACTATAAGCTTGCAGCCTTTATTTATGTGCATGTTTTTTATAATTTTAGTTATTTATTAATGTTTATGATTTGTTTTTCTATAACTGTGTATTTCTTTAAAGAACATGAGAGCGGATGCTAAAATAAATGATTTACATTAACGTTAAATATAACCTAAAATATTCGTCTGAGAATAATGCAAACATTACATTGATTACTTAATAGGAAAAGTAGTTTGTAAAAAATTAATATTTATTTCTTAATTGGGAGGTTGCTACATCTCACCCACCATGTGCCAGAAATCTTTACCATAGTTCATAATTATTCCCCTACCACAGAAAATCACATATTCTAAAGATGCATTTGTTTAAATCGATGAATGTAGGTCTCAGACGCAATAATGAGAGACAAAAGCTTCTATATTGTATTATAAATCTAATCCTTTTCAATATCGACTGGTAACCAATAATGCTATTAGTTATCTTGTCATATCACGCTTATACAATTCCTGTAATCTAAGAAGTAATTTGATGTATTCATTTATAAAATACTATAGAGACAACTAGTGTAATATAACAATGGATTAATTATTTTTACTAATCAACTCAACAGCAGTTTATCATAATGTATTGAAATTTATAAATAATAGAGCGCACATATTCAAAGATATGTTCTCGTTTAAACACCGGGCCATCAAACAATGTGTCTGGGGCGTAATGAGGACTAAGAAAATGTGGGTGAGACTTATACTTGTACTATTTTGATCTCACAATATGCCACAAAACAACAAGAGATACAGTAAGAGACTTTTGCAACTGTAAGATTGCTCTCTTTTTCACTAAATTTCTGAGCAGCTAAGTTCTAATTACATATATTAAGATTTGGCTTATTTGCTTTTGTTTTTTTAAAAAATATTTCTTTGTGCAAGAAGGCTTTTTGCAGTAACGTTTGGTTTTTGTGATGTTTTTTTCACTTTCATCCATACCCAATTTTTATGTAAGCTGTCCACCTAGGAAAATTAAATGTTTTATTCCATTTTAATTCAACTTAAAAGAAAATAATAATCGACGTTTTTTATATACTTTAATTAAATTTTATAAAATTAAAACTTTTCAACTTCTAAATGTGGCATTAAAAAACAATATTACATAATTTCTACTTTAATTTTTAAGAAAAAATATATGTTTTTTCAAAATGTAAAGCAGGAAATAAAATAAATAACAAAAACAATAATGAAATTACAAGTAAAGAATGGAATTGGTTTACATACTTTAATTTAATGGCAAATACTATTATATATTTGCAACAATATTATGATCTGTTATTCATGAAAGAGTAAAAATTGTGCTTATACGCTTAGCCGCCATGTTATAAAAGTAGATACATGATTGTTTGTATTAATTTCTTACTTAACGAGTGCCATTTAAATGCATAAGAATCGTATAAAATGATATTATTAAACAGCATCTTCCTAGATGATATTATTTTAGAAATAGTAAAATTATTATCGTTGTAATTATCTTATCTTATCTTAATTGTTAGTTTTTTGATAATTACAAATTTTAATACTCGCAAAAAGTATATATGTTTATATGCATACAATTATTTTTTTTGCACAAGTTTAAATCATAGGATTCATTCAAAGTTTGCAGGTCCGTGAAATATAAAGGCTAATTAACATATCTTTAAAACATGTCTTTTATTTTACATTTATAACTATATATTTCAAAAATATTTTTTTAATACACCTGTATATATTTATTCTAGGACTAGTGAATGAAAAATATTTTTTTTCATATAACATAAAAATAGAAATGTATTTTTTATAATTTTTTATATTAGTCAATTTGTATCAAAGAGTATTTGTATTATAATGCTTTTATATTGATACTTTTATAACCAATTTTTCAAAAATATTTGCATTTTTTTGTTCTTTAAACATATTTTAACAATGATATATTCATTTTATTCTTTTACTTACTTTAGAATGTGCGGCATTTACAATTACAATTTTACACCTTGTTAGATTTTTTTCTCAGTCAACATAACATGCAAAAACATTCAAAAAATGATTGGCTATTTTATTATACAATGTAACTAATGTAATTTTATTATTATTTGTGTTTGTTAATGGTATATTATTTTTTTAAAAATATAAAAAAAAATCTTTAAATCACACCCTAATTTTGTGCAAATCATTGTTGGCTACGTACAAAACCAAGTTATTATTGATTTTAATAATTTTATTTCAAGTAATATTATTTTTAGGCATTGAATTTTACACTTTTTCCAAAATGTTGCGGGCTAGATAATTAAAAGTCCACCACACTGTATTGACAGTAATTTCACTGTATGCTTAGGTATTACATTATTGTTGTTTACTGCATATGCGCGTCAGCTGGTGATATTAACTCATTAATTTGTTTGAAAGCTAAGGAAATTTCTAGAATAATTAGAATAATGTTTCGTCTATTTTTGTCTCTCCTGACTCTTTCTCCCTTTCTTGTTATTTTTTTTTAAATAAACGTAAATTTTATCTGCTCTATAACATAAACATACCAAAACCTATTCTCTATGATACTACAAGGTTTTTTAAAAGCCTTATGGATATACTTATATACAATACAATGCAAACTTTCGAAATGAACTGAACTTGAAATTCTTAATTTAAAAGATATTTGCATATGAAAAGGTCAGTCTAACATACTGGCCAGATGCGTTTAAAACTAAGTTAAGTAATTTATCTATGTTGTAATGTGTGTCCATTTTGCCAGGCAGTGACTTCTGGCAGTGTTTTAATCGGGTATCGTTCCATTATCGTCTCTGACGAAAGGTTAAGTTTCAGATAGGTAACTTAACAACAAATCTAACTAAAGCATCTTTTTTTTAGTTTCATTATTTCTTAGCTGTAGTGCAGTTAAAATATAACGTTTAGATTTATCAAATAGTTGAAACTGTGAAATATATATTTTATTTTTTCATTTGTTCTTTAATAATGCGCTTGTTATTCAAAGTTAAAATTAATTAATTGTCATATTATATACGGTTCCCCTAGATTGTCGCGATATCAACTGTTAATAATGGTTAAGATTTGATGTTCTCTAAAAGTCTTTCTTCAACAAGAGTGATATAAGCATTGTCATCGTCATTCATGATGTCTATTACACTTATGTACTGATCCTCCGTCATTAAGTTTTCATCTATAACAGTGATATATTCCGTTTCCCAGTCTAACATTTTTTTCATCATTTGATCGCTATATTTGTGCTCATCTTCAAAGCGCTCAAAGTCCACTGAATCATACGGGTTGTTGGCGGAAATCATCACATTGACAGGATGACTAGGCTGAGTTTCAGTAACAACCATTGACTCATCAATTAGGTCGTAAGGATTTGTTTCCTCGTGTACATTGGATTCATGTTGATTGTCGACTACAGGGACGTCTTTGTAGTCTAAGTGATGTGTCAACTGAATTTCTTCAGATACATTTTCTTTAATATTCACTCCTTTGTTTACGGCATCTAAAATACAATATTTATCAATTAAATTTAATTACTAAATGCTTTCAATGCGTGTTGGGTAGAGATTACTTTTCTCAGAAATTAGGTAAAAACTCTTTATCTCAGACCCTGGTCGATTACACTCAATGCTATTCCAAAAATTAAAAAACACAAATTTGTATTATTGGAGCAATGTTGAATAACTCCTAAAAATGTAATAACCTTAACAGGTCATATAAGACATATTGTTTAAAACAAATTTGTCTGAGATTATTAATTTTGTAAAAATAAAAAAAACATGAAAAGTGTTTATTGTACGTTTATATATATTTTATGCATCACCAAGCATATTTTCAAAAAAATATTTTTTTTTAAAGTGAAAGGATTTTAAATCTCAAGTTTGGTAAGAATTTCTGATTAGTGCTAAATGGTGTTTGTTTTTAAAGCGTTTAAAAAATGAACAGATTTAAAAAATGTTCATAAATATGTTTTAATTTCCCTAATATTAATTAAATTTTTTAATGTTCAATTCTTGTTGTTTATAGTTTAGAGAAAACTATCAAAATGTTTGTAAAGGGTAATAACGTAGAATAATTATTTATATATTATATTATTGGCATAAAATTATTAGTCATAATACATATACATCTATTATTTTAAAGTTGTATTCATACATTATAAAGCAAAGAAGTAAATAGTGTAAGTTACCCATTCGTTTGTAAAGATGCTTGAGGCTAAATAACGACAAAATTACAATTAGACACGTCGGTATGGAAGTGATCGTCAACGTTACAAGATGTGCATTGATTGTGTAGGAATCAGAACTGAAATCTAAAAAACAATTACAGAATTTCAAAATTAATATATATATTATCTTTATTATGTATAAATTATTTTTGACATTGTTCAATTTTTTATCGAAAATACAATGGTGTCGCTAGGGGTTGCGGTGGGGGAGGGCAGCCCCGGGTGACACCATCAGGGGGGGGTGACACCAGACTGTAAAATTCTATATATTCCCGCTATGTGGCACTGGAAAACTCGGAGGAGTTATATGGGTTACATCGTGAGGGGTGACACCATGAGCTACCGCACCGGATGACACCGACCCTAGTGACGCCTCCGTATATATATGTATAAGAGCTGTTATCGATTAAATTAAATTTAATCGTTAACTTTTGAAAAATTACCGATTAATTAATCGATAATTTTGTTACGCTAAAATAAAGATGTATGACGTCATTAAAATGAAAATTTCAAGGGAAGTAATACAAACGGGCAATTAGCAATTGCATTGTGTTATTTTTAAAACAGTTAGCAACTGAAAACAAGTTAAATGGAGCCTTCAGGTATAGCCACAATAAAAGGCTCAAATAATAAAACCTATAATGATAATGAAAATAAAGCTAATATCCTTAACAAATATTTTGCATCATCATTTTCTGCCTCAGGCGACAAGGAAATTTCAATAAATTTAAATAAATTGGAAGAAATAGGTAACATAACTGTAGATGAGATAGGTATACATTCACTCCTAAAAAACTTAAAAATAAACAAAGCTACTGGCCCAGATGAATTACCTGCCAGGTTATTAAAAGAATTAAGCAATGAACTGTCTCCAATCTTTTTAGTTATTTTTCAAGCCTCTCTAAACCAGGGCAAAGTGCCCGAGGATTGGAAATTAGCCTATGTAACGCCGCTCTTCAAGAAAGGTGATAAGGCAGACCCTGGTAATTACAGACCTGTATCACTTACTAGTATCACATGTAAATTACTGGAACACATAATATATAGCAGAATAGTTAACCACCTTGACAAATATAATGCCCTATGCCCACACCAACATGGCTTTAGAAAGAACAGATCATGTGAAACACAATTGATAGGCTTAATAAATGATCTATCAAAAGGGTTAGATAATAATGATCAAATAGATACAATATTACTAGACTTCTCAAAAGCATTCGACAAAGTTCACCACCTTAGTTTACTCAAAAAACTTAAATACTTTGGAATCTCAGGTCCCTTACATCACTGGATCCAAGATTTCCTATTGGGTAGGGAGCAAACTGTAATAATTAATGGTTCTAAATCTACACCAATAAAGGTTAACTCAGGAGTTCCACAAGGAACTGTCCTAGGTCCCTTACTATTTTTAATTTATATAAATGACTTACCCAACAATATCTCAACAGGAACTAAAGTTAGGTTATTTGCTGATGATTGTATAATCTATAGAACAATCAAGTCAGAACAAGATAGCAAAATTTTACAAAAAGACTTAGATGAATTAATAAAATGGGAAACTAACTGGAGTATGTCCTTCCACCCAGAAAAATGTCAACTGCTAAGAGTAACAAAGAAAAAGAAACAAATAAATTCAAAATATTTCATTCATGGAAAAGAACTAACCCAAACTAAAGATGCGAAATACTTAGGAGTCATAATAAATGAGAAACTATCTTGGAATCCCCATGTCAATGAAGTTATTAAAAAATCAAACAAAACCTTAGGCTTTATAAAAAGAAACTTTTACAAATGTAACAAAGATATAAAACTAAAATGCTANCAAAAAAGAGCTGCCAGATTCATTACTGGAGAATATTCAAAACTGACAAGAGTAACACCATTAGTTAAATCATTAAACCTTGAAACACTAGAGGATAGAAGAACCAAGAGTAAATTAGTAATTATACATAAGGCAATTAATTCTAATTTAGAAATACAACACAAAGATAACCTAATACAACCCTCAAATAGACATAAAGATAAAAACACCTTTCTTATTCCATATGCAAGAACAAACACATACAAGTTTTCTTTCTTTCCGTCTGGTATTCGGGCGTGGAATGGGTTGCCTGAAGAAACCAGGAAAGCCACCACTTTATCATCTTTTAAAACTCTAGTAAGAATACAGGACTAAACACAAACCATAGAAATACGTAGGACGCAATAATCTTCTGTACAGAAGGAGCGTCTGTAACATATAAGATAAGATAAGTAACGTATTAAAGTTGAGGCACTTGAATGAAAATTTCAAAATAATTTTATAAATATAAAAGTAATACAGCTGTATAGAAATTGTTTGATGATTAGTAAAAACATAAAGATCATCTTTTTATCCCAAGTGGTTCGAAAGCTATGATTTTTTTTCTAAGAGCTCATAATCTCTTTTTTCACAATTTCGTTTTCCTTCATATTTTGTGCCCTTTTATTTTATTGCATTTTTTAAAAATGCCCATAACCTAAGGATTTAATTTAATTAAATTTAAAGCACGTACCATTGTTAAGGGATATATTTAAAAATAAGTAGAATCTAGTTCAATATAATGTCAATGAATTTAAATTTTGCTCTTGTTAAATAGTTAAAAACGAAGTTTTTAAAAAAATTTCGTTGTCCTTATAAAAAAAGGTTATTTTAAAGTATAACCTTTCTGAATTCCCTTAACGGAGAAGTTTGTACGTAACAAATTAATGATAAAATAAAAACTGTTATTAATTATTTATTTAAACAAACAAAAACATTTTTCTATTTTTAATCACTAATTTATCGATTAAAATAATTTTAATCGATAAAATAATTTACTTATTAATCGAGAAATTAATCGGTAATTTCCGCAGCCTTATAGATATATCCCGATAATAGCAAGCATATGTACTATATTTAAAATAAAAAAACATTTTATAATATATATCTTGAAGTATAATTTGAAATTTAGATATGCTAAGGCCAATGTCTCGACACCACGAAAAGTGTTGTCAATGGCTTGCCGATTTTGGGCAATATTTGCGTTAACTGCTTTGTAATTTTTGCCGGAAAGTGTTCACATTTTCTAAGCCTAATTTTAATCTTTTGTCTAAAGAACACACACCCAAAAACATATTGAGACAGGCAACACACACACACACACACACACACACACACACACACACACACACACACGCACACACACACATATATATATATATATATGTTTAATTATTTTATTATTTAAAAACAGTAGAAGTCCATAAGCCCGGCATACAATACAACAGTCCGGAAATTCCCGATAGTATGGCATCGCTTTGAAAAATTTTAAAAATGTTGGTTTACTCCAAAAATGTGTCTTTAAAGCATATAAAAACTCTCGAGAGCTATTCGGAAGTTTTCGAGATTGTTCAGGATCATCCGGAAGCGCTCGGTATTATTCTGAAAAATTAGCGGCAAATATTCTCAGCTGTCACAACAAATGCAGTAATACAGGTCTAGTGTATCATAGTTAATCAATCACGAAGCGTCTTCGCCATTTTTGGTGCGTTTTCGGCAGTAAACTGTGTCTCAGTACTCTCTATTTTAATACAGTACTAGCTACAGTGCTTAAGAAATGATTGATTTCCAAATCATTTGAAACAAATTTTATACTAAACGCCAAAAGTCAAGGAAAAAAAAGACAATTTTGAATTTTGAAAATGTAAGTGAAATATATTTTACATTAAGTTTAAATACATTATATGAAATGTAATAGAAACTTTGTTGTATTTGCACACTGTATTTGTAGTTTAATTATTAACTAATTGTTCTTATAATTACGATTTATGTATGTATGTAGTAAAAAAACAAATTACATTTGTTTTACGGCTAAGCCTACACTAAAAAGAAGGGGCAACGCCCGATAGACCGGAATTTTCGGTAGTCCGGCACCGAGCCGGTCTCGAACGTGCCGGATTATTGGACTACTGTAATATGCTGTAAAAGTGATATTAAATAGAAAATATTTCATTCTTTTAGCTTAACGTTGAAACGAATGGAGATCCGAAGGTTTGTTTTCAAATATTTCATTACAATGGTGCGTATTTAGATGTATTCATTGATCAATAGACAAGTTCAAGGAAAGAACCCTTACCTCTTATAATGCTGAAGTTGAAATGAAGTGCCGGTCTCACACCATTGTAAATTATTATTACACCATTCCTAAAATTGTAAGTAGTCATATTTGGAAACTTTATATTTAACTTTCCATACGGACTGTCAAGTAATTGATAACTGATTTCAAAACCATGCTCCACAGTATTTCCATTAGTAACGTTGTCAAACTTGAGTGGAGAAGTTCCTTCTGGAAATATCATATATCGCTTAGGTTCTGGATAGCTGTATATTTGTAGATCTATTAATATTATGTTGTCCATTGGGGCTATTATTTGATGGTTAGATTTATTAAAGTTCTCTTTCAGTTTTGGCGGACCTAAGATTAAAATTTAAAAAATGTTTTAGCTTCTTAGAGTATATAGAGAAAAAGATCTATACAAAACATGCATTTCTAATACAAAAATATAGCTCTATGTTTTTTTTTTTTTTTTTGTTGTTGTTGTTGTTTGTTTATAATTAAGCGAACTTGCAATACCTGTTGAGAAGAATTATTTATTTTAATTTAACAAAAAGCTTTTATTATTATTATTTTTTTAAATTTAATTATTTTTTTTTTAAATTTGAAAATATACAAATTTCAAGGTTTCAAATTATTGTACATTTCAGGCAAATAGACACATGTTTTACATTTATTTTATTTATTTGATTATATTTTATTCAAACAAAAACAGCTGTAAGCTCTTTATGTTAATGTACTTGCATTCGGTGTATAAAGTAAAAGTCTTGTTTGCTACGTAGTCGCCTTGCACAGCTAAACAAGTGAAACTGTTGAAATTTTCACAAGTGATTGTTTGCGTCCAAACTTCAGAGAATGGTGTCGTGGAAACATTCACTACGTGGAGTAGGAATGGTCCATTAAAAAATTTCATGATGGGAAAAGGATAGCCTTCAACTTCACACCGAAAAGTGATATTTAAAATCGTGTTATCATTGACAGTTTCTTTTGATTCTGGATGTACTGTTATTTTGGTGACTTTAGCATTGTCTAGACAGAGATTTTTTCATTAAAAAAACAACACAAAAGCATATTCATAATTGTAAAAATTAAAAAAACGTAAATAAAAACACCCTATTAATTTAATTCATTTATATATAAAAAAATATAAATATACATATATGCAAGGTAGATAGATAGATAGATAGATAGATAGATAGATAGATAGATAGATAGATAGATAGATAGATAGATAGATAGATAGATAGATAGATAGCATCATAGATAGATAGATAGATAGATAGATAGATAGCATCATAGATACATAGATTCATATATAGATACATGCATAGACAGATACGAAGATATATACATATATAGACACATACCTTTCCTGACAAAAATTGAAAGTATGGTTTAAAGGTTTTGGTAAGAATAGTTTGTTTAGGTACGGGTTTAAAAGTGTTTCTTTTTATTTACAAGGATATAATATTAAGATATACGTATGTTAATTATATATCAGTTTACTTACAAAGAACTGTTGGACTATAAAAACATCGGTCGCTTTTCCATCCAATTGCATTAATTCCTTGACAGTAATGAGCTAATATTTGAAACAAATTAGTAAACTGGTATTTAAATATTTCAGCAATTAAAGGGAACTGAAACACAATTCTTATTAAATAATAAGCAACAACAACAAAGGGGAAAAAACATGTAAAACATACACATTGTAAATGTTTTTTAATTATGATAGTGATACTTTTTTGTGTATATTAATTTTTTTCAATATAGTTGTTGATGTTTTATCAGTATATTTTAAGGCAGAGTTTCTCAAATGTGTTGGATAATGAATTGCTAAGAATATTCGAGAATTTTCGCGAACCACACAAAAATTTTACATTTTTATATATTAATCTATACATATATAACTGTAATATGATTTGCCCCATTATGTTCCTGCTTAAGAAAACACATCAAATTCCACCGGGGCTCAAAAGTTTAAAACCAAACTTAACACTCATATTCAGCTGTAAGGACTTTCTCTCGATTCTTTTACTTGTTTGCAGTTAAAGCTCATTCTCAGAACCAAGAGGATGAAAAGGGAAATATATTTTTAACAGTTTTTAAACTGACTAAAGAAAGATATTCATGATTGCAGGCCATAATTCTTCTAAAGTCGTGTTGGTGAACGTTGTTTGATAGAATTTGTTAGAATAGGGAATTTATGATGTAATTCAATCAGATACTCTGCCTCTTTGGTCGTCAAATTGACTCCTTCACTGACTACAAACGGATTTATCACCCATGCAAAATCGTCGATGTTCAGAGATGGAAAATAAAGTTAAGAGACGATTCATTTGACGGAGAATGGTCAAAAGGTAATCACCTTTTAACCTTATTTTTTATCTTAAAATTTTTTAACAAGCAAAAGGCAAGCGAATATTTCTTTCGATATTTTACTTTTCCACAATGACAATTTCTCATTAAATGACTTCAACTTCACGTAGTTGGTATTCACAATTTTGATCTTTAGTTTCAAGGAAAGAAATCACTTCTATTTTAATATGTACAAGTCTCTCAATACCTTTTCCTCTTGAAAGCATATTGTCTATTGTTTCAGAAAAATTGGGTAAGGATTCGTGATTTGATTAGACGGCCTTGATTAAGTAGTAGTGCTATTTTGTAGTGCTAGTTACACTTCTGTAGATTGAAAATTCGTTCAGACATTTTCCGTCTTTGATGAAGCAAATGAATGCAAGAATCTTAGCTTGTCCACAGATGTCCATGAATTCATCAAGTGCCCAAATATTATTCTCAATAGTCTTGAAGTGTTTGCGATTTTATTCTTGTAAATCTGAATAAATTTCAGTGATTCTTCTCGAAATTGCATTATTTGACTGAGGAACTTTTCTCACTTTAGCGGCTAACCCAAGCATAGTTTTGAAGATAAAGCTAGTGTAGGTGGGATTTTTTACTCAGCTTCGGCGTTAGCTTTTCGCCGCTTTTCTAATAGCTGAGCTATATTATAACTAGCGAACTTTCCTTTTTCAGGAAGTTGTGAAACTGAGAAGCTTTTCCGGTTTGTTTTTCCTCTCAAATGCAATCATTTCGAAGTATTCTGATGGTTTGTCTTCCTGATATGGATGCTTTTTTTTCAAAGTATCGCTTTAAATTCTTGGGGACAAGAGATTCGTTCGTCAATTTTCAGTTCCATAGCAAACATAGAGGAATTTTGGAATCATTTGATCCTTTTGCTATGAAACCATATTCGATGTATTCTACTGAAACGTTCGTGTGTTTCTTTTTCTTTTATCCTTGATATTTTCTTTGTGAGTAGAAGATTTTAGTAAAAACTGTCCATTGCAAAAGTGAAAATTTTACTTTTATAAAAATCACCAAATGCGCGCTTAATGCTTAATTAATTTATTTCATTCAAAATTCTGTACACAAAAAAAAAAAAAAAAAAAAAAAATGTTTTAAAAAATCATTTTATAATTTTAATAGTCTAGCTTTTTGTTGGGTAATCGGATGTGACACGTGGAGTGAATGAACCTGATAGAGTTATTGTTAAACAAAAACATTTATATTTAAGGTTTTATTTTAAATACAGTTATATTTTCAGGGGAAGTTTATGAATTAACGATTAATTTCAGTATTTCTTATCATCAAAATATACCAAAGCCTAAAGTTCAGATGAACTTGGATGAAGTAATTTATCAAATTATTAGTTTATCAGATAAGCTAATAAAGCCAGCATGTTAAGCAAGTTAAGATAAAATTATGTTAACTTGCTCAAATGCGTCTTAGTCTACTTTAAAATAATACTTTAAAGTTTCAACTCTTACATGCTGTAAAACTTAAAACCAACTTTTCCGCATGGAAGAAAGAAAAAGAAAGTTGTTTTCACAGACGACAACCAAATCTAGCGTCCTGACACATGCGAAACACACTTTATTACTGATTTCATTGTTGATTTATTTGACAAAATTTTTGTTTTGCTTATTTTAAAGTTTCATAATAAAATCAGAGCTGAAGTCGAACACAAACGGATTGTGGTGGGAAAATTCCACTTAAGAGGTTTCGAGTTAGGCAAAATGACGTTTAAGAGTAACTTTATTCAACAACAACAATATTGATATTGAGTGCGGTGTGTTGGAGGTGGAGGAATGTTTGACAGGAAAGAGAAGGCAGTGTCTGCTGTTTAAATTCAAAAGAGGCAACCTGCTTTTACATACCGGCACAAGCAAGCGAGATGAAACACCTTCCCTTCCCTACTGTACGCCATCCGCAGTTGTTTGGGGAAAGTAAACTTTTTCTATTTAAAAAGAGTCACACAATGTGTTGGAAAATTCGACTAAGGAAGGTTGGAAGCTAAAAATCTTCCAGTTAAAGAGATTTAAAATACATTAGGGATTTCGACGGGACGGAAATATTAATTCGAAATAAGGAGGTTTTCGACTAAGGGAAGTTTAACTTATTGAGGCTCGATTGTATTTTTATTTAATGTCACCACACACCTGGACATCTTTTTCGACATACTAATGTGTTGTGACACACGAATTGAGAAATACTATTTTAAGAATTTACACTTTTTCATTATAAAGAATACATAACTTAAGGCATACATTTAGAAATATATCATTTATTTTTCAGAGTAATCAATTACCTACAGTATTTGTTTCATCATTGAAATGCAAAATGCACTTAATTTCTCAAAAGCGCCACAATAATTGAAACCATAAAATCAACTCTGTATAATTGTGACAAATGTGTTTGCTTTATGATTTTGTTTAAAATAAGGTTATAGTGCATACTTTTTAACAACTGTCAATTGATTATTTTACTCAAAGTGTAACCTGTTGTAACCTTTCTTGTAAAATCAGTTTGTTTACTCACCTTTTAACTCCTTGTTAGCGTTCAGAAGTAAAATATTGCTCTGTTTCTGTGTACTTATAGGTGATTCGTAAGAATCATACCAATGAACGAATGTGTCGAAAATGTTTGATATATTACTGTAACATTCGCATTGTAACTGACTTTCATCTTGTACAGTCTGCGGGCAATGTGCCAGTTGTACTTGTGGATTATCTGTCGCATTTTTTTTAGGATAAAAAAAGAGAAATTAGAAATTGATGACATTTCATTCTTGCATTTTTTTCATAATTGTTTTATTTTCATTGCTCTGAAACCGCTAGTGTTATAATGTATTTAAATATTACAAAATTCAATATAATTAGAAATATTAATGTGTTTTCTGATTTGAAATGTAGATCTAGATTATTTGTATTTAATTTATTCAAATCATCTTTTTAATATCAAAAATTTAAATTCTACTTACTTATTTCAAACGAATAGTTTTTGTTCCTTCCAAGACGAAGGTAATTATGTTCGTTTTGTGGGTATAATGTAACGTCAATGTAATAATTTCCAATTTTAATAATTGATTTTGGTATTGATATCAAGCACGTAAAATTGTAGAACACTGGCTCATTTGAATATTTATGATTTATTTCAGACACATTTGTTAAAGTCAAAAGGACCTGTAGAGATAAATAATATAGAGTTACTACATTGTTTAAGGGGATAGCGAATATATACTTAAATATTATATA